>JAEDXX010000238.1:0-125756 GCA_021725515.1 Epicauta chinensis
GTGCCATAAAGATTGACGTTACAATCCTTGTAACATAAATAACTATTTTTTTTATTTTATTTTTTTTTTAATTTTTTATAATTATGGAAATGATTAACGAGAATATAGGGGAGTATAAAAGCAGAATAGAAGATCAAATGACTGAAATATATTCTTATAGAAAATTTAACACTCTACAAAAAAGGTCTCTTGTAAATTTTTGATAAATTTAGTCTTTCAACAGTTATTCAAGGTTAAAGTTGGATTAATGGTGAATTTTTATATTTTTCCAGTTTTTTGACGCAACTATCAACTTTATGTAAAAATTTTAGATGCATGTAGAGCATTTTATTCTCTATAACGTACCTTTATAAAAGTTTTTAATATTTTCTTCTTGAATCTATCTATCTGAATACTTCTTCAGGCAAAAAAGGGGGAGTACACTATGTAGAGTTCATTTTCAAGGGTGGACCTACGCGCTGCGGGAGCAGGAACCAACGGTTGGTTGGTGTAAAGGTGGAGCAACATAGGCGTCCAGCTTGTGGCAACTATAACAATAACAATGACACAGGTTAGAAATAATGGAACCTGAACCTGAACCCGAATCTGAACCTGAACGCGAACCTGACGGGAGATGTTGCGCTGCGAAGAAGAGCTGTTTCCTGTGTTTTTTACGTGCTCAAACATCTGTTCGAGTACCCAAACAGCAAGTTGTCGTTTTTTAATTGCTCTAACTCGTTCTAACATCAACTGTCAATCGTTTTTTTAATGTCACTTTCGTCACGCGACTAGGCTGTTCGAACAGCTTTTTCTGTTCAAACTTCCGAGTTAGAAGTTTATAGAGACATCATTATGGTGCTTGTCATATGTCAGACAAAGAGACGATCTTTGCTTGAGATAGAAGTCACGTTTTGGCATCTAATATACAATGTCTTTGGCTACACATCAAATCGTTCCATATTTTTAAATTTTTCCCATAAGCATCAGCAATCCAGTTCTTATAAAGATCAGTGGCAGACACACACACGATACAATTTCATCGGCGATCCGACCGATTCGTTCTACTGCTGCAGTTAAAACATTTTTGACTGCAAAACAAACCGATCCAACTTGGTCGGTCGTGCACACACACACACACACGCTGAAATTTTCTCAAAATCTGTCCAATTTTGTCGTATCCAACTGAATTGTACCGCGGCATTGGACCGTCAGTTGCCGGCTTTATATAGCCCTTGAACACTTCCTCCTCCCTGGACTTCCGAACAAATTTACAGATAAATAAAAACGACTTTTAAGCCTTTAGGGTGCTTAAAAACAACAAGATACTATGTATATTTAGTAGTATTTTTTTTAAATCATACAAAACCATAAAACTATTGCCGATTCATTTCTACCTCTCTTAGTTTCTTTCTTTATTACAATGTTGTAATGGTGACATGATCAACTTTGCCAGTTGTCCACACCCTTGACAAAATAGTTATATACCCCATTTGCTGATTGAAGATGAATTTTTAAAAGTCAAATATGTCAAAAAAAATTCCCTAAGTATATGCCGAATATGTGGAAATATTTAGGCCGTTCAGTTGCACATTTGACGTTTAACATTCACGCTCTACCAGAAAATTTGATATATACAGCCCATGCCAGACAATGATATAAAGGTACGTATATATCATTGATGTCAGAAAATCACTGGTATGCTTTAAAAAGCATCCCACTTGCTACCCAACTATGTGAATTGTCTTCTCTCACTTTAACTTTAAGACTCCGTTTAAACGAAAAGGAAACATAACACAGAAACGTGTATTGGGAATCAATTTTAAGAGGAACTGTTTACACATCTCTCTTGCACTTTACAACTTTATAGTACTTAAAAAATTACTACTATATCTAAGAACATAGCAAACACCCATTTTAAAACTCACTCTCTCTCTCTCTCTTTCTCTCTTTAAAAAAAAGAATCCGTTGATTAATCCGTTCTTGATTAGAAGTACTGATTAATTAATTTAATTTAATCACTTATACTTTGTCACCAACCATTTAAAAATGATGATGATAATTTAATACACAACAATTCGTAGAATTATAAATACTTTTTTTCTATTACCTTATCTTTCATTCATAAAGAGAAAAGAATAGATAAGATACTTAAATTATCGATAACAAATAGTTCAAGTGGCTTGTTATCGAACAATATTCGTGATTTTCTATATAAGACTGGAAATAATTAAAATGAACTACTCCAACGTGTCAACACAACAAGTGAACATCAAACGAACCTATCAAACATGGGTAGAAGTTTGAGTCTAATTGTAATATTATTGAGTTGTTGGCAAACAATAAAAGGTGCGAACACAAATCATATACAATCTACCACAGAATGGACAACTAGATTAACACCTACGACTGCCCTACCGCCACAAACTACAAACACTTGGTCCCCTACATCAACGGAATCGACCACAGAATGGACAACTAGATTAACACCTACGACTGCGCTACCACCAGAAACTACAAGTACTTGGTATACTACGCAAACAGGATCCACCACAGAATGGACAACTAAGTTGGCACCTACGACCCTGTTACCGCCGGAAACTACAAGTACTTGGTATACTACGCAAACAGGACCCACCACAGAATGGACAACTAAGTTGGCACCTACGACCCTGTTACCGCCGGAAACTACAAGTACTTGGTATACTACGCAAACAGGACCCACCACAGAATGGACAACTAAGTTGGCACCTACGACCCTGTTACCGCCGGAAACTACAAGTACTTGGTATACTACGCAAACAGGACCCACCACAGAATGGACAACTAGATTAACACCTACGACTGTGGTACCACCAGAAACTACAAACACTTGGTCCCCTACATCAACGGAATCGACCACAGAATGGACAACTAGATTAACACCTACGACTGCCCTACCGCCACAAACTACAAACACTTGGTCCCCTACATCAACGGAATCGACCACAGAATGGACAACTAGATTAACACCTACGACTGCGCTACCACCAGAAACTACAAGTACTTGGTATACTACGCAAACAGGACCCACCACAGAATGGACAACTAAGTTGGCACCTACGACCCTGTTACCGCCGGAAACTACAAGTACTTGGTATACTACGCAAACAGGACCCACCACAGAATGGACAACTAGATTAACACCTACGACTGTTCTACCGCCAGAAACTACAAGTACTTGGTATACTACGCAAACAGGATCCACCACAGAATGGACAACTAAGTTGGCACCTACGACCCTGTTACCGCCAGAAACTACAAGTACTTGGTATACTACGCAAACAGGACCCACCACAGAATGGACAACTAGATTAACACCTACGACTGCCCTACCGCCACAAACTACAAACACTTGGTCCCCTACATCAACGGAATCGACCACAGAATGGACAACTAGATTAACACCTACGACTGTGCTACCGCCAGAAACTACAAGTACTTGGTATACTACGCAAACAGGATCCACCACAGAATGGACAACTAAGTTGGCACCTACGACCCTGTTACCGCCGGAAACTACAAGTACTTGGTATACTACGCAAACAGGACCCACCACAGAATGGACAACTAGATTAACACCTACGACTGCCCTACCGCCACAAACTACAAACACTTGGTCCCCTACATCAACGGAATCGACCACAGAATGGACAACTAGATTAACACCTACGACTGCGCTACCACCAGAAACTACAAACACTTGGTCCCCTACATCAACGGAATCGACCACAGAATGGACAACTAGATTAACACCTACGACTGTGCTACCGCCAGAAACTACAAGTACTTGGTATCCATAGTGGTGGCAGGTAATAGGCACTACAGAACTGCAGTACCCCAAACACATTTTTCAGCGATAAAGTGAAAATTGTGTAAAATATAAAATAATAAATATGTATAAATAAATACGTACCTATTGCATATTTTGAATCATGAATGTATATCGTCATGTTATCTCGTTCTATCGCTTCACACAAAATCAAAACATTGCAAGATAAAAATGTTATATGCCGTCACAAAAATTAAAATTCTCCTTTAATGTATTAAACTGAAAATCGATTTAAAAGGAATTTTACAATCTCTAAAGAAATAGAAATTATTAATAATTCCAGAGTTAAGGTAGTACCTTCGCCAAGTGGGTTTTCTTAGGATTTTTTTTAAATTTTGTCAGATTAATCTTCAAATGAAGCTGCATCGATCGGTGCAAAATAGTAGATTATGTTATTAGGCGTAAAACTGGAACTTTGTGTGCTGAAGCTGACTGTTGTCTGCCGAACGCTAGTGAGGCAGACATGTCAGCTGAAGCACACAAAGACAGTTTTGCGCTGAATCACATATACTAGTTTATCTTCAAACGTCTTAATTTAACATTTTTTAATATTGAAAAGTTTTTAAAAATTAAAATTTTAACTAATCACAATATCTTGGCAGTACTGCTTCCATGGCGATGCAAAAAACAAAATTCATACAACGAATAAAATTAAACGCCAGTGACAGATTTTGTCATTTTGTCTGCCTAAGCTTATAAAAAAAGAAAAAAGCGCCTAGGCACACAAAATGCTATTTTTACCTTGTCATTTGAGTCACAAAAACTGTCACTTTTGTGACGTTTGAAGATAAATGAAATTTTTCTATTTTGCGTCAATAATAGCGCTATTATTAAACTCGCTACTGTATCGAATTTTGCTCATTTCGATAATAGTGCTGAAAAGTAAAATGTAGGAATTTTTTTCCACTAGGTTGGTAACATTTACATTGATTTTGACAACTGTCAAAAACCATAAAAACAAGATACTTAATATACCGTTTTTCGTACTGATCTTTGGATTTATCGGGTAGTAAATTGCTTCCTGCATTTTCAGCAATTTCCTTTATTTCAGGTGGAGTACATGAAAATTCTTCACTCATTGTTAAATAAGCAATTTGGCGAAAAAAACAATTGACTAAGAGTGAAAAATAAAACAATTGAAGTTTCCTAGCTGAATGTTCAATTGTTTGTTTTTAGTAACACCAACTCCCACCAATTTCCCTAAATATCAAATCTCGCATTTTTTTGTAAAAAAGGGCACAAAATAGGCAAAATAGAAAAAATAGTATAAAAACCTCGTGTCAGAAGTCCTATATTGCACTTGGACTCGTGCAATAATAAGCGACTTCTGACATTTGTTCTTTATTATACTATGATACTATTCTGTACTACAGTTTCAGAGAATTTCAAAGTTCGAGTTTTTGACACTCTTATATAGTCCATTTCATTTCCTAACGTTTTTTGCGTTAAGCTACAAATAAAAGTTTGTGGTTTACACAATAGATGTAAAATTTACAATAGCCGTTTGGAGATATCGTAAATCATACAGAGTGGTCGACAAATATCTTTCAGTGCTTCAAAGCTTTCCTCGTCACAGATATGTAAAAGAGCAAGACGGATTCACTGTCGATGCACGAGGCAGCGAGCGGATGTGTCGGCGGAAGTGGTTAATATTCAAAAATCAGTCGCATAATATGTAAGCAAACGCGTCGGATTTTATTGCAACAGTAGTGCCACTATATAATATATTTTTGGATTCAAGTAAACATATAATAATTAGGAACTTTTCAAATGTTAAGTTGCACATAACCTATCATTTATAATTTGAAATTTTTTACTTACTTTTTGGACGAAGTTTAATTTCATATCAAATATAAAATTAATTATTTATGATAAAAAGGTTATATCGAAAACTTTATAAGCACTAAAAAAACGGACTTTGACAAAAAATTCTTTTGAAACAAATGAACGCGATAACAGTTTTTTCAAAATGACAACCTTAACAAACAAAAATTACTAAATTAATAAATGCCGAAATGCGTGACTTAAAAGATGGCAGCACATTTCCTTGTTCGCTAGCTAGCTTTCCACACTTTTGTCATTGAATGTACCCGAATCCAGGGCCGGACCTAGACCACGCTGTCTGGAGGCGCCCCTTTTAAAGTGTCCTTTGATACGAATTTTAGATACGAACAGAAAAGAGCGTTGTTATTCGGCCGCTATATTAAAAATAAGGATGTATCATCTGGTTTTTTCAATATTATCTTAAAAAGTACAACTCCTACAAAAAGTTTTTAGAGGGCAATTTTTGTCCATAACTTGTAGCTTTAATAATAAAAATGTTATAAGTGGGGATTAAAGCAAAATTAAGTGCTTTTTAAGTGTTTGGATCACGCAAATAGCAACAATTTTTATTAACCTTTAAAAACACTTTAATACACGAACATTAATCAAACTTGTAACACAAACACATTAACACTAATTCTATTATTATTCTTAATAATAATAATAATAATAAGTTTATAATTTCTCATCAAAATGTATCCGTCTATAATGTCGACGTAAATTCGAATTTTGCGTAAATCGTTTATCACAAATCTCACAATGGTATAATTTCTCACCAGTATGTACACGTAAATGTTTCTTTAATGTTCGTTTCACAGCAAAACGACTCTCACACAAATGACATTGAAATGGTCGTTCACCACTATGTAGAACTTCATGTTCTTTTAATGTTGTAAATTGTCGAAATTGTTTTGTACAAATTTTACATTGATATGGCCGTTCACCGGTATGCACTCTCATATGATGTAATAAATTATTTTTAACAGTGAATTTTCGTTCACATTGTAAACATTCATATGATGTTTCACCTAATTCACGTTTTAAATGTTTCTGTAATGTACCACTCTGTGTGAAACGCATACCACATTTATTACAACTGTACGGTTTCTCACCGGTATGGATACGTACATGTTTCTTTAATGTACCACTACCTAGAAACATTTTACCACAAATATCACAACAATATTGTCGATTATTATTATGGATTCTCTCATGTGCTCTCAATGTACTATTATAACGAAATCGTTTATTACAAATTTCACATTGGTACGGTTTCTCACCAGTATGGATTCTTAAATGGGCATTTAAACTACCTTTTGTTGATAAGATTTTATGGCAAATATCACAAGTGTGATATTTTAAATTTAATTCGGCAATATTATCATCATTCTTATGTTCTTCTTTTATATTATCACATTGTTGAGATTCGTTTAGATGATCATTGATTGCTTCTGAATGAGTCTCTGAAATTTATACGGATATAATAAAGTATTCGAGAACAGTATTCGAATGTTTTGAGTCAGAATCGAGTACATTGATTCCTAAAGTCGATAAATGAAGCAATTGCAATGAAGTAGCTCAAGTGGTTGCGTCGTTGTATCGCGCTCAAAAGTATGGAGTTCAATCCCCATGCCGAGAATTTTTTTTTTATTTGTCGAAACAACTGTTTTTTATTCTGTTTTAAAAAAAATCTTCTGATGGTCAATCGTCATTTATTAATTGCGCGAGATGTCAGAATATTTTTTGTTTTCAATGTTTTTATGATAATTACCATTCTGGTAGATGTATTTAATGTATACAAGGTTTGAAAAATTAATAAATAATAATTTAATAGTATATTAAAGAACAAGTGTCAGAAGTCGCCTATTATTGCACGAGTCCAAGTTTAGAAAACGAGCGGCGGAGACGCGAGTTTTCTAAAGGACGAGTGCAATATACGACTTCTGACACGAGTTCTTTATACTATTTTTTCTATTTTGCCTATTTTGTGCCCTTTTTTACAAAAAAATTGCGAGATTTAATATTTAGGGAAATTGGTGGGACTTGGTGTTACTAAAAAAAACAATTGAACATTCAGCTAGGAAACTTCGATTGTTTTATTTTTCACTCTTAGTCAATTGTTTTTTTCGCCAAATTGCTTATTTAACAATGAGTGAAGAATTTTCATGTGGTCCACCTGAAATAAGGGAAATTGCTGAAAATGCAGGAAGCAATTTACTACCCGATAAATCCAAAGATCAGTACGAAAAACGGTATATTAAGTATTTTGTTTTTATGATTTTTGACAGTTGTCAAAATCAATGAAAATGTCACCAACCTAGTGGAAAAAAAAATTCCTACTATTTTACTTTTCAGCACTAGTTGCGAAATGAGCACATTTCGATACAGTAGCGAGTTTAATAATAGCGCTATTATTGACGCAAAATAGAAAAAATAATTTTTGGGTGCCTATTTTCCTATTTATATTTATACCTACCAGGTATACCGGTATGAAGTGAGCGTTAAGATACAAGTGTGTCGAAAGGGAACATTTGCTGTGAACGGGCATTATTTATTTTTTTGTTTGGTTGGTATTACTTCTGTCAAACATATTTAATATACATCAAATCATTGAACAAACAACATCATAGTTTTTCAACGTGTTTAAAATGTCGAATTTTGTACCCCAAAGTGATGATTTGCGGAAAGCTTTAATTTTCTGTTTTCATTTGAAGAAAAGTGCTGCAGAGTCGCATCGAATGCTTGTCGAAGCATATGGTGATCATGCTCTATCAGAAGCAACATGCAAAAGATGGTTTCAATGGTTCAGAAACAATGATTTTGATGTGAGAAATGAAAAACGTGGAAGACCACAAAAAAAGTTTGAAGACGAAGAATTGCAAGTAATATTGGATGAAGATGATAGTTTGAGTCAAAATCAAATGGCAGCAATGTTAAATGTTGCACAGCAAACAATTTCTGACCGTCTAAAAGCTATGGGAAAGATCCAAAAGTGTGGAAAATGGGTACCACATGAATTGAACGAAAGACAGATGGAAAACAGAAAAAACACTTGTGAAATTTTGCTTCAAAGACACGAAAGAAAATCGGTTTTGCATCGAATTGTGACTAAACGAAAAAAATCATGGGTTAATCCGGGACAACCATCAACATCGACTGCAAAACCAGATCGATTCGGCAAGAAGGCAATGCTTTGTGTTTGGTGGGATCAGAAAGGTATGGTGTATTATGAGCTTCTAAAACCTGGTGAAACTGTTGATACTAATCGCTACAGACAACAAATGATCAATTTGAACCAGGCATGGGTCGAAAAACGACCTGAACGGGCCAGAAGACATGGCAAAGTAATTTTGTTGCACGACAATGCACCTGTACACAAAGCAAAACCTGTTCAGGATACAATCAAAGCACTTGGGTGGGAGCTGCTACCACACCTGCCGTATTCTCCAGACTTGGCCCCTTCCGACTACTATTTGTTCTCATCGATGGGACACGCATTGGCAGAGCAACACTTCGATTCCTACGAAGAAATCGAAGATTGGGTGTCTGATTGGTTCACTTCAAAAGACGAACATTTCTATTGGCGTGATATCCACAAATTGCCAGAAAGGTGGTCAAAATGTGTAGAAAGTAATGGTCAATACTTTGAATAAAAAATTTTTACTTTCCTATTCAAAATTAGAGTTTCATTTTCACAAAAATAGCGCTCACTTCATACCGGTATACCGGTAATTTGCCTGTTACATTAAAAATAATCAAAAAAATACTTTAAAGAAATAAAAAACAATAAATTTTTGATTACGTTAATTCAGAAAGTAAAAGAAAATTTAAAAAAAAAGTTATTTCGACAAATAAAAAAAATATTCTCCGCATGGGTATTGAACTCCGTACTTTTGAGCGCGATAGAACGACGCAACCACTGGAGCTAATTCAAGTTGCAATTAACCGAATAGCTTAATAATACTAAATGGATGCAAAAAACTTCAATAATCGGATTGTTTTTGATAAGAAACGATCTTTTTTTTTAGTTTTACCATCTGATATTTTCGTTCCCAACATCTTTACAATACAAATATTTGCGGTAAGATCATTAATCATCGAAAGATTCTAAACATTAAACAATTTTGTGTGGGAATCAGTTTTCAATAAATTGACCTTTCCACAAATCGTTCTATTGCAGAATTTTTTAAATTATCTAATTTTAAAACCAACAAAGTCGTCATCTTCTTTGGATACTGGATGAAATTCAAAAGTTACACTTCTATTGAAAACATTCGAGTACTGTACTCGAGCAGATACTCAAATGTACTCGAATATCGAATATTTTTTAACATTTTTACTAGATTTTACTGGAACTTTAAGGACGGAGAATCTCGATGAAATAAACACTGAATTCTTTTGCAAAACTCAAAGTACTCGAGTACTTGAATCGAGTACCTGTCTAACAAATTATTATATGGATAAATACCTTCATTTTTTGGTAGATTTGAATTATTATTATTATTGTTTGGAAACGTTGTACTAAATTCATGACAACTATATCGTCCATCTTTACAGCGTATCGTAATTTTAACTTGATTCTCACATTTTTTAAATGTTTCTGTTGTATTTGGTTCGATAATTACTTGATTTAGTGGACTTTTATTACGATGCACTTTGAAATTGTGCAATTTTAAATGATTTAGAAATTGAAATGATTTATTACATTCAACACATTCGTGTTGTCCATTCTTTGAGCTAATCTTCTTGATTGTAGTTTTACAATTTCCATCATCATCATCAATCCGTGTTTCGTTATTATCTTTTATATCCAAATAAATATCGGGTTCTTGAATTGTATCATTTCTAATAATTTCTGTAGAATCTCCCGTAAGAGTTGTACAATGTTTGTCATTTGTTTCAAGATCTTTATTATCATTTCCATGTAAAGCTATGTGAAATTCTTCTTTAGTAGTAGTTGTGTCTTTATCAACAGACTCATTATCTAAAATGATATAATTTTAATCGGATTCTAAAACACAAATGCCTGATTAATACCAAATTTTGAACGATTTCCATCAATTTTGATTAATTTTTCTTTCAAAATATCCCCATCAGTGTTCGATCCTTTATCACCATTATCAGAAATGAAACCATTACTTGTAAGATTGTTATCATTCTGGTTTATAGATTCTTCTGTAATGATTACCGTATTTTGATTATCATCCACCGATTCTACAATAGATAATTAACTATCATAATTTCTATTTTTAATATAAATCTAAAGATAATTTTACCAAATTTTAAACATTTTTTATCAATTTCTGTTAGTTTATCTTTTGAAATATAATCATCAGAATGTGATTTAATCATTGAATGCTTTGTAGTAACATCATTATAATTACTACTTGTATTTGTTGATAATTGTTCTTCCTGTACATTTGATAATGTACTATAAGTGTGGTCAACATGATATACACTATAATATTTTAGATTATCGCATTTTTGAAACGCATTAGCTCGCAATTCAATTGTATTCGATCGTAAAGTACACTCTAAAAAGATTACATTGAGTATTTTTATAATAAAGATTATAATAATTTTACCTTCGTTTTGATATGTTTTTGAATCGAGTTCTTCTCGTCCATCTTCACCTATTTTTGTAATATTAAATTGACTCTCAAATGTTCCAATATATTCAACAATAACTGATTGATTATCATTAGTATTCGAATGTTTATGATTTTGTTGATTGTTTAGTGAATTGTGTAGTTCCTCCTCTTGATCGGTACAAGATATGTTAGAACTATTTTTATTAGAAGGCGTACTATCAGTTTTAAGAGTATTATCATAAATTTCACTATTATCAGTTCTATCTAAATATGTTGTAAACTGTTCAATAGTGCTTATGTCATTTTGATTACCTTCAACACTATCTAAAATCGAAATATCTTTTCTTAGTCTGTCTGAAAAACAAAACAATTCTAATTACCAGTTGTTGATATGTTTCCATTACTTTCGACAATTTCCTCTAAAATATAGTCATCCGAATTTGCTGTAACCAATGAATGTACATCGGAATAGTCATTTTTATTATTAGTACTTTCGAATAATTCTACCTCGTTTTCAATTGGAACAATTTTATAATTATTATCCTCACCACTCGGTTTATCGTTTACATTATCACATTGTTGTTTTTGATTATCACGATCACTAACACTAGCTAAGAATCCAAACAATTATAGATTTTGAGTGATTGTTAAGAGTATACAGGATGGTCCATTTTCGATGGTTTTGCAGGGTATCTCGTGTTCTACTTTTTCGAGACTAGTCAGATGGTTAAATTCGATTTTTTACTATGTTCTTTTTTTTAGAATTACTTCCGATTTTTCAATTTTGTTCCTGATTTCGAAAATGTCTTATATCTCGTAGACTTTCGGAAAAGTTGATACTTTTTCGACTGTTTCTGGTACGATTTTTAAAGCTAATTTCATTTGGCTAATTCGATTTTCTCTAGCTTTCACCGTTTTTGAGTTATAATACAAACTTGTTTTTTTTTTTAAATGAAACATCACTCATTAAATTGCTTATTTTTTCTGATTTCAAATACATATAGTTTGATATAGTTATTATCAAAAATGCGGGAGTTATTTTGAAAATTTCGATTTCGCAACTAAATTTGAAAAGACCTTAGAGTGCCATGAAACAAATTTTACCTATTGCAAAATAAGAAAACAAAAGAATAAATAAATAGCAACCAAAATAATAGTTCGTTGACAAGCTAAAAAACAATTGTTTCATAACACTCTAAAGTCTTTTCGAATATGATTTTCGGAATTTTTCCCTGCGAAATCGAAATTTTTCAAATAAGTCTCACATTTTTCAAAATAACTATAGCAAACCATCTATATTTAAATATATGTTCCATTTAAAAAAAACATAAGTTTGTATTATAACTCAAAAACGGTGAAAGCTAGAGAAAATCTAATAAGCTAAATAGGATCAGCTTTAAAAATTACATTAAAAACAAAGAAAAGAAAATGAACTTTTTTCGATTTTGCGTCAATAATTGGGAACCGACACGGAGGCGTGGCTTAAAAAACATGTCGGAAAGTAGCTTACACTTTTAAAAGTATAACGTATGTGACAGTAGTACCAATCATTGAAATATTAATGAAATTAATTGATATACCTACTCTCCCGGACGGGTAAAAACCCAAATCAAAAAGAAATCTACGATAATGAACGAATTTTGTCAGTTGGACAATTCATTAAGTGTGGAATAAATCGCGAAAAGAGTGATAAAAATGTAACCGCGATTCCCGCGTTTTGTATTCAAATCTCTCACATAAGAGAAAAACCACATGAAATAAATGCTGTGATATCTAAAAGTGGAAAAATAAATTCTGTAATTTGTTCATGTAAGGCAGGTTTAGGTGAAAAACATGCCTTATTTTATTGTTAACGGTGATTCATTTCATTTAAACGGTACTAAAATTTATTTTTTCATAAATTTACCATCTTTAAAATGGATGAGCTTAAATTTACTGTACCGCAAACAACTGTAAAAGTTCATTAAGGACCGGTACAAGTTTTACAGACATTGTTCCATCTAAAACTTCAAAAGCTTCTATTCGTTGGTTGGACCTTTCTACGTGAACCCTAGCTTTTGCAATTTTCGACGTTTTTACCGCTTCATTCTTGCTTAATTGTTTCTTATCTTTCATAAACGGCGGTCTTATGAGTTCCCAATTGTTTCGGGCGCAAAGTTCTTCGATCAAAAATCCTCTGTCCGTCATAATAGCATTTTTAAAACTATGGAAAATCACATTTAAATCCTTATTTGCTTTGCTATGACAGCACAACAGACTCTATTCTTTGATTTTTCACGTGCTGAAAATATTCCCACTTCCATTTAAACTTTTATTTATTTATAAATCTTTTATAAACGTAACTTTCAATGTGAACAGCGTATACAGATTGGAATATTGTAAGCTATTATTGGTTTCATTTTTTGCCACCAGATAACGTGACTCAATTGGTCGGTTCCCAATAGCGCTATTATTAAACTCGCTACTGTATCGAAATGAGCTCATTTCGATACTAGTGCTGAAAAGTAAAATGTAGGATTTTTTTCCACTAGGTTGGTAACATTTTCATTGATTTTGACAACTGTCAAAAATCATAAAAACAAGATACTTAATATACCGTTTTTCGTACTGATCTTTGGATTTATCGGGTAGTAAATTGCTTCCTGCATTTTCAGCAATTTTCCTTATTTCAGGTGGAGTACATGAAAATTCTTCACTCATTGTTAAATAAGCAATTTGGAGAAAAAAACAATTCACTAAGAGTGAAAAGTAAAACAATTAAAGTTTCCTAGCTGAATGTTCAATTGTTTTTTTTTTTTAGTAATACCAACTCCCACAAATTTCCCTAAATATCAAATCTGGCAATTTTTTTGTAAAAAAGGGCACAAAATAGGCAAAATAGAAAAAATAGTATAAAAACTCGTGTCAGAAGTCGTATTAAGCACTCGTCCTAAACTTGGACTCGTACAATGATGGGCGACTTCTGACACTTGTTCTTTACTATACTATTTTTGGAAGCCTACAAGATACAAGGCGTCTTCGAAATTGCGAAAAAATGAAAAACCGGAAATAACTAGAAAACAAAAGAACATAGCAAAAATCTAATTACACCATCTGACTAGTCTGGAACAAGTAGGACATTAGCTATTTTGTAAGAGGTCTCCTTATCGAAAATGGGCACTTTCCAAGGATGACGTGAAAAGTTCAAAAACTCCTATTATATGGAACCGGATAAGTACAGCGTTTCATATGGTATATTTCGTCTTATTTGACACTTTATTGGGGGATTTACATAAAAATCGTCTTTACCACGGATAATAGAGACTTTTTTATAATGAACATAATAATAATTACCTTCTTTCTGATGTACTTTTAAATGTAGATTTAGATAATTTCTCTGTACAAAAGTCTTATTACATTTATCGCATTTAAACTGTCCATTCTTACGTTTCCTTTTCAATCTAAATTGATTCTTAAATACACGCAATGAGTTTATTTTCTTTATTTGTTCTTGATGAGGAGCATTTGGATTTTTATGCTTTTTGAAATTGTGCAATTTCAAATGATTTAAAAACACAAATGTTTTATTACATTGAACACATCGATGTTGTCTTTCTTTAAAATCAATTATTTCACTTCCAACTACAACATTTGCAATGGAAGTTTTCCCATTACCATCATCAATATCACGAATTACAGCATCGATACAATTGTTATCGTTGTAACTTTCATTGTTATCATTTATATCTAATCCGTTATGGCGATTTTCAATTATCACATCTTCATCGAGAATGGCTTGATTATTACAACTACTATCTTCATTCGTTCGGTTGATATTATTATCACGATAAATATCATCAATTCTATGTAAATCGATTGTAAGTTCTTTAGTAATATTGTAATTATTTTGATTATCATCATCAACAGGCTCCACATCATCATCATCATCATCATCATCATCATCATCATCATTATTATTAATAGAAATATTAGAATTGTCATCAGTTTCGATTTCTAAAATCAAATAATTGTATTTCATTTTACTTTGGATTTTAAAGACTAATTCTACCGATTTTGATCGGATTTTCATTAATTTCAATTTCTTCTTTTGCTACAATATAATCATCCGAATTGATCATAATCGAGATATCTGTATTATCACAATTATTATTTGTGTTATCAAATGATTGTTCTCTCTCATCTTTAATCATTACAATTTCATAATTATTCGATTTCTCTACATTATCATCATGCTCGTCTCCACCATATTGACGATCAGCTACAATCAAAATTTGATTTTTTGAATAATTCCAGAAAATATTCAAATAATTACCATCGTTTTTATGGACTTTTAAGTGAAGATTTAAATAGTTTCGATATAGAAAAGTTCTATTGCATTTATTGCATTTATTTCGACCATTTGTAGGTCGCCTCCGTCGTCTTAATTTCGATTGATTCCCAGGTGAGCCAAAACTTTGTGTGTTAGTTTTTTTGTAATTATTCGTATTTTTTGATAGTGTTCGCTTTTTATGTACTTTGAAATTGTGCAATTTTAAATGGTTTACATGTACAAATGTTTTATTACATTCAACACATTGATGTTGCATATTTCTATCAATATTTTCCACATTATCAGTATTTGTAGTTATCTCTTTATTGTTACGATCTAGAAATTCTGTAGTAGTAGTAACCTCCGACTCGTTTTCTATAATCAAATAATATTATTTTTGTTTTAATGCCGCCTCTAATAGTAATTATTTAATTTCTACCAAGTTCTGGGCAAGTTTCGTTAATTTCTATTGGATTTTCTTCCAAAATACAATCATGAGAATTAGTTGTAGTCGGTGATGGAATAGAAAAATTATTATCATTACGTTTTGATGAATCTTCTTCTGCAGATATGTCTAGCATAGTATTAAAAGCGTGATCGTTATCATCTACCGTATGATCTTCTACATTATCACGATCACTTCGATTAGCTACAGATTCGGTGGTATTACAATGATTCCCTAAAATACTCGATTGAGCCTTTCTACTGTTGTGAGAGTTGTGCGCCGTTGTATTTTTTTAGACGCACTCAAGCAAGTCGTACAACTTTACAATTCGTGTTTGTTTTTTTTTTAATTTTTGTTTTAATACAAAATGATATTATTGCATTTTGTTTGTAAGCGCTTTGCAGCACATAACAGCTACTAAAGTTCAAATTTATTTTTCTTCCGGCTTAACAAGCTAAGTCGTACGACCTGTAGTCTAGGCAACATCTGCCAAAATTAAAATATTTTGATTTTCCACTTTGTTATTAACAATCTGAGAGGTTAAAATTGTTAATTAACAAATGCTTTTTTGAGCAATAAAATAGCCAGTGGCGGCTTTAGGGGGGAGCCTGGTTGGGCGACTGCCCAGGGCGCCAGGCACAAGGGGGGCGGCATTTAAAAATTTTATCAGATACATATATTGAAATTAAACCTGTTCCACGAATGTTACAATACAAAGTAGTTATATGAATGAACTGTTTATTGTTTACAATAAACACTTCCTTTTTCTAATCAGTCTTCGAACATAAAAAGTCGTATCAGATTTCAAAAAATCATACGAAAGCAACAGTTTCGCAATTGAATGAGTTAAATTTTTATTCGGTTATTTAGGTTCATGTGGAACTGTCTTATAGTAAAATATGAATAAATATTAATTGTGTACTTATGCAATATTTTCAAAGTAATAATAAATATTCTTGAAATTTTACCGTGTTAAGTAATTAAAACTATTGTTGTTGAAACCATTCTTTCATTTGATTTTTTTTGATATCTTTAAGTGAATATTATTATTATCATTACTTCTAAATGGCAGACAATAAGTTACCAAATAAAAAGAAATTATCTGGATTCGAATATCGCAAAAGAAAAGCTGATAAAGAAAAACGTTTTGAACAGAGTAAAAAATTTATGAGTATCGATAAGTATCTTACAGAAAAATCACAATTAGAATGTAGTAATAAGCCTGAGCTAGATATTCCATGCACTTCGAAAACTCATGTACAAAGTTCTTTATCTTCTGTTTCAAATGTCGATGAAAAAGACTATTTTAGTCACCGTAATCAGTCTATGTCTAATCTAGCTTTCAGTCATGAAAATGAAGATGTTACACAAAACAATGTGGAGAGTGAAATTTTGGATATCACAACTCAAAGTTTTGACGTTTCAGATGCAGGAACATGGCCAAGAGTGTGTAGTAATAAAATTATTGATCATATAATAAGTGCTGGCCCCTCACAAATCCATCTTGATTATTTCCCTATAGATGAAAACGGACGTCATTTCTCAACAACACATTATTTTAAAAAATTGTCAAATAATGAGATAATCACGCGTCGTTGGTTGGTTTACTCTGTTTCAAAAGATCGTGCCTTCTGTTTCTGTTGTCGATTGTTTGACAGTAACTCAATTTCCAATTTGGCATCTGATGGATACAATAATTGGAAACATTTAGCTGAAGCTTTAAAGATGCATGAAAACGGTGCCCCACACAGAAAATCCTATGCACGTTGGATTGAAGCAGAAATGAGGCTGAAAATTGGAACAACGATTGACAACCAAGAACAAAAGTTGATATCTAAAGAAAGTTTGCGTTGGAATAATGTACTTCTTAGATTAATGAATATAACCCTGTATTTGGCTGAAAATAACATGGCTTTCAGGGGAACATCAGACAAACTCTATACTCCAAATAATGGTAAATTTTTAGGACTTGTGCAATTAATGGCAAAGTTCGACCCTGTGATGGAAGAACACGTAAAAATGGCTATAAAGGGTGATATTGCAGATCATTATTGTGGCAAAAATATACAGAATGAGTTAATAGAAATTATGGCATCAAAAGTGATATCCCTGAGTGGAGAACGTAGTTTCTCCAAACTCAAATTGATTAAAACCTATTTAAGATCGACAATGTCGCAGACACGGTTGAACAATCTAGCAATTCTGTCTATTGAAAATGAAATTTGTCAAAATATAGATTTCTCCACCCTAATTAAAGAATTTTCTGATAAGAAGGCCCGAAAGGTGAAATTTTAATTTGTATTTGAATTATTTTGTATTATTTGTATTATAATGAAAACTTGTCTTGACTTTTGATGTTCTTTAAACAATGTTAGTATTCAAAAAATGTGTTTCTTTGCAAAATTTTAAAATAAATTACCTATGACTGAAAAGCAATCGAATCAAAGTAACCATAAAAATTTATTTTTTATATTTTGCTTCAATAATAGCGCTATTATTAAACTCGCTACTGTATCGAAATGTGCACATTTTTTAACTAGTGCTGAAAAGTAAAATAGTAGGAATTTTTTTTTCCACTAGGTTGGTAACATTATCATTGCTTTTGACAACTGTCAAAAATCATAAAAACAAGATACTTAATATATCGTTTTTGTACTGATCTTTGGATTTATCGGGTAGTAAATTGCTTCCTACATTTTCAGCAATTTCCCTTATTTCAGGTGGACTACATGAAAATTCTTTACTCATTGTTAAATAAGCAATTTGGCGAAAAAAACAATTGACTAAGAGTGAAAAATAAAACAATCGAAGTTTCCTAGCTGAATGTTCAATTGTTTTTTTTTAGTAACACCAACTTCCACCAATTTCCCTAAATATTAAATCTCGCAATTTTTTTGTAAAAAAGGGCACAAAATAGGCAAAATAGAAAAAATAGTATAAAGAACTCGTGTCAGAAGTCGTATATTGCACTCGTCCATTAGAAAACTCGCGGCTCCGCCGCTCGTTTTCTAAACTTGGACTCGTGCAATAATAGGCGACTTCTGACACTTGTTCTTTAATATACTATTTTATAATTGATCTGACATCATTGCCATTCTTGAAGGGCGCCGAAAAATTCTCGCCCAGGGCGCCAGACTCGCTAGAGCCGGCACTGAAAATAGCTATTTACTGTACAAGGTGGTACTCTATTCGCGAGTGGATAAAAAGACTTTACCACCGTGTGCATCACAAGATTTTGTTTAATACTTGCTCTTCAAACTCTGTTTTATTTATTTTTTTAAATTTTGTAATAAGTTTTGACGTTAACTATTCATATAGTTTTCAATCGTTGTTGGCAATTGTTTTTGTTCATTTGCTGTTGGTTGCTATGGAGTTTATCCATCTCAACGGTAAAGTAAACACTTTACCGTTGAGGTGGGTAAAGTGCTACCATCGAGTTTTTAGTCAATAAAGTAGGACTTTAACAGCAAGTATTGAACAAAATATATGGGTCATTCCACCAAATAAAATCATTTTTACGGGGCGACCCCCGGCGATTTTTTTCAAATTTTGAGGAGGTGTTCTCTACTTTGACAAAAACAATCCCTGAGAGTTCGAATTTTTGAAATTTTGAAGAAACAAAAATTTCAACTTTTTCATCAATTTTTTTGAGGTGAAAAACCTTTTTTTCAAAATTGTTAAAATGTAGCTTTTTATAGGAAAAATTCTCAACTTTTTAATGGGAATATTCATTTTTTCATACATGCAACGGAAGACCCTTTAAAATCCAATCAAAGTGAAAAAAGCGATTTTTCTACCAGTGCGGCGCGTGGTATATCAAATGTGATATTTTTTTCTGAAAACTGAGAGTTTTTCCCACAAAATGTGTCATTTTCGCGATGTGCATATTTTTTGTTTTCTTACAATTAAATAATTTGATTGGATTTAAAAGGGCCTTCCGTTGCATATATGAAAAAATAAATATTCCCATTAAAAAGTTCAGAATTTTTCCTACAAAAAGCTACAGTCAACGCAGAAAGGAATGTCCTAACAAAAGAAATTGGCGTACAAAAGCAGTTCATAAAACTATCTTCTCACAATTGAACCAAGTTGTAAAAAATAAAATTTATTGGTGAGAGATGATGGTGTTGGTTCAAAATTCAGGGTATTGCCATCCATCCATGTTACACTTATAAAAGTAAGATGTAAAGTCAGGTAGTAGTCGGTTTAAATTTAAATGTCCGAGTTATTTTTCACTTAACTAAAAAGACCGTATATGCGTATGAATTCTCTAATTAAAATAAAATTTTACAATTACAATATTTATTTGAAATGTTGATATTTCAGCAATAACACAAACAGGTTGCAATTCATTAACGTAAACGTATCCTATAGATTTTAGTAAAGTTTATGTTTATTTATAGTTGTAGGTATTGATAGAAAAGGGGTATTGAGGTGTGTAAAAGTTGTCAGGTATAAGGTCTTCTGTGAATATATTTGAAATATTTTTAAAAAGTTGTATTTTCCTTGAAATTTAATACAAATATGAATTAAACCGGATTTGAGAGGGACAAAAATTTGTCTATTCTCTATTTTCCAAAGGTGCTCAACGAGTTTATTAAATATAGAAAGCTGAACATTAAAAACGGCTTAACTTTGGTTATTAAACAGCCAATTCCATGAAAAAAAAAACCCTCTACTATTATTAACAAATAGCCATACAATTGTTTCTGTAAAAATAGTTATTTTAAGCATCAACCATAATTTATTCTTTTTCGTGGATTTTTGGTTGGTCTTTTTAATTGCTGATTTCACGATAAATATTTAGCATTGCCCATTGTGGGAATAACATTTTGTGTTATTATTTTTTTTAATGTTTTTTATATTCTATTTTACACATTTTACATATTTTATATTGCATTTGTTTTTGTATGAATTAATTTCAATTGGATTTGGTATTTATTTGTAGGCGTACACCAATCAGATCTACAATACAAAATTATTTTTCAGAATCTTTTAGCTTGTAAGCGTAAGCGCAAATAAATATTCAAGCTTCAGGTAAAATATTGCACAGGTGACTGCACAGTTTCGGTATATATTTTTCACTGTATAATTGTTTTTATTCATCTTCTAAAGTAAACATTTTAACTATATTTCTTAAAAACTTTATAATAAAGACCCTTTTGTAATGTTTATAATTAATAGCTTGTTATTTCTATAAAAAATTGCTTAAATTTAAACATTTGCAAACATTATTGTAAATATAGTAATAATTTATTTATATTATAGAATTAATGTGCGATAGATATGCGATAACATGCATATTAGGTTTGGGGTAGTGCAAACTAACGGAGACATTGGAATTTAAATCGGCTGCATGACTAGTAAAAGCAAAATTTCTACATTTTATCTATAAATATATTGTAACATGAACAGATGGCACCTACCCTAGGGCATCTACAACCATCATCCATCCATTGATCATAAATTTTAAATTTTACAACTCTAAATAGAATGGGTTCAATTGTGACAAGACACTTATATAAACTCCCAAATAGCAAGCTTTGTCCAACAAGTTTTATTAGTAGGACATTCTTTATTGAGGTGAGTGTACATCTTACCAATTCTGAAAAGAAGGTTTTTTACCTCAAAAAAATTGATGAAAAAGTTGAAATTTATGTTTCTTCAAAACTTCAAAAATTCATAACTTCGAAACGGCCGCATATTAAGAACTCAAACTTTCAGGGAATTTTTTTGTCAAAGTAGAGAACAGGTCCACAAAATTTGAAAAAAAATCGGCGAGGGTCGCCCCATAACAATGATTTAATTTGGTGGAATGACCCATATATATTTTTTAATATTCCAATTTGTTTGTATTCTTACTATTTAAACCTACATAAAAATGATTTTTCATAATTTTTTACTTTAATTATTTAAATAATTGTTATAAACAAAAGCATTGTTTATAAGATAATTTTTTTTTGGATTTTAATCGGCAATAAATATTATGATTTATGATGATTATGTGAATTTTTTTATTTCTTAATATTGATATTTAATGGGTTAAAATTATTTTTATTGTTCAAGAGTCCGTGTCGGTCACCCGATTTTAGCGCTATTTTCACCTCAAAATTAAAATTATAAATATTGGTGATAGAGTTTCGGAAGGTAGGACTGTTTTTAGGAATTTTCCTCCCCTCTAAGGATCTTTTTTCAAATTTTGAATATCTTTAATAGTTTCCGAGATATTTGCAAAAAACCAAACCCCCCCTATTTTGTTTTCTAAATTGTTTATAAGTTTTGTAATTTTTGCCGGCGCACCTTCAAATTTTTCAGAAAGTTTCTAGAGGTCATTCCGAATCGAATGAGCCCTGAATCATAATTTTCGGTGGCCTTGAAGAGAAATCCACTAAAATGGTTGATGTTGCCTAGACTATTAATCAAATATTATAAATAGTGATTACCTTCTTTCTGATGTACTTTTAAATGCATATTTAGATAATTTCTCTGTAGAAAAGTTCGATTACACTTATCACAACGATTTCGTCCATCTTTACGTTTTTTTCTACATATAATACGTCTCTTAAACTCTCTATTATTTGAATGTACTTTGAAATTGTGCAGTTTTAAATGATTTAAAAATTGAAATGATTTATTACATTGAACACACTCATGTGGTAGTTTCTTCGAACTAGTTACTTCATCAATTCTAATTCTATCTTCTGTACAATTTCCATTGATTTCTTCTACATTATCCGTATAACTGTTCCCATTAAAATTTTCATCATTATTATTAGGAATTGTAGAATTATTATCGTTATAACCTTCACTATTATCATTATTATTATTTGTATTGAAATGATCGATAATGTCTTTTGTATGAATTCTACCGTTTTGATTATGATTAATGATATCTACAGCATTATCTACAATTCCATTACAGGCACTTTTATTGCTTGAAATACTGTAATTGTCAGTTTCGTCTTCTAAAAGTAAATCCAAATATTAAGCATATTATTGTAGATAAAGGGTCGCCAAAGTGGTTGATTAGAATAAAGACACCGATTGAGTTTCAAGGCCAACTAATTAGGGCCTCCTTTGTTGTGCCCTCGAGTAGGCCCTATTCCTAGCGCAATTGTTTTTCATTATGCAAAAAGGGGGTCAATGTACGAACAAATTTGGCGAGCCTAAATAACTATCGATATTTGTTAATACCACTTTCA
This sequence comes from Epicauta chinensis, assembly GCA_021725515.1. NCBI lineage: Eukaryota > Metazoa > Arthropoda > Insecta > Coleoptera > Meloidae > Epicauta > Epicauta chinensis. The sequence goes on from JAEDXX010000238.1 coordinate 23,219, forward strand.
TCAATCTCTATCACTTCTTCTTTCACCAGATAATCATCGATTCGTGTCAAACGTACAATAAACTGATTGAAATCATCATCATTTGTCCATTTCGATAATTGTTTAATTTCATGACGTATCCTATAATCAGTGACTAGCATCTTTTGTCGGAAAGCATTGATTTTTTTCAATTGCACAAAACATTCAACACACAATATTTTCGTGAATGGATCATTTTCCATTACCTTCAACAATGAATCAATCAGTGAAATAATCAAATAATCATTAATTATTGATGTTGTTATTAACCATCAAATTTGTTAATTGTCTAACAGTCGTCCAAGGTGGTGGATCCAATTTCGTATCAAATATATTCTGACACAATTCCGGATCTGTATCCGAATAACACAAACGACACCGTTCCATTTTCAATTAATTTCCCGATATTTTCGTTTGTTTTGCAATTTTCAAAGCTCTACCACCTTTACCAAAACAAAAAAACAAAACATAAGCTATGCAATGTTGCCACATCGAAAATCTGAAAAGTTACCAAATGACTTTTTAAAAGTCACTAGATTCAACGAAATGGTCCAATATTCGGCTGTTATTTTTATATTAAATCAATTTCTTCAAAGTCTTTGTTAACATAAAATTATCAAATTTATTAAATATTTCCATTAGATTTGGTAGAATTTTACGAAATCTGGCAACAGTGGGATTAGATCGGCAAAAGCGCCATCTTATGTTGACCTGTCAAACATTAGCAACTCATATACAGTATTGGCATGTGCAAATAGGCTAATTTTGCGTATTTTGTAGTTTAGCCAGTTTGTAAGATAAAAATTGGGCGATCTTGACCACCGACCACATTTTCTAACAGCAAATTTCAGCGTTTCAGTAAAGGAATCCCCCGTGTGGGTCCAATAAATTTGCACGAGATACAATAAATAGAAAAACATCTTTATTATTTCATTTGTTTTTCACTCTCGTGTACGATCAAATGTCTCTTTAAGCTATCCTTTTGTGAATAGCTTCGATTACATATAAAACATGTGAACGGTTTAGCACCGGTATGGACTTCAAGATGTCGTTTCAAATGGAATTGTCTGGAGAATTTCTGTCCACATACATCACAACAATACGGTTTCTCACCAGTATGTACACGTAAATGTAATTTTAGATTATTCTTATGGGAAAAACCACGATTGCACACACTACATATAAATGATTTTTCACCAGTATGTATACGTAAATGGGCTTGTAAATTACCAGATTGCGTGAATCGATGGCCACATATATCACAATGGTATGGTTTCTCACCAGTATGTGTCAATAGATGGCGCTTTAATGAGCCCATTAATGTAAAACGTTGTCCACAATAATTACAATTATATATATCGTCATTTGTATGGATTCTTGGGTGTGTTTGTAATGTATTATTGATTTGTGGAAATTTATATTGATTATTATCATTATTATTATTATTATTATTATTATTATTATTACGATTATCATATTGTGTATCAATTGGTTCACCTTTGACCTCAACAAGATTTATTTCATTAATATCCTTAATCATCATTTCATCATTATCACTAATCGGTTTTTGATAGCAATTCTCGTCAGATTCATTTTCTAAAAGCAAAACAGTTTGTTGTCAAAAAAAAAACAACAATCATGTGAAAGGACACACTCAAGGATCGGGTCCGTTCCGCCACAAGATCACTTTCTAAGATGAATTAAGTGTTTGCACTTGATGCCGTACATAATTTCCGGTTTTTAATTGGAAATGTTTATTCCTTTCATAATGTCAAATATGTTGAGGAATCAAAAATTATTAATCGCGGTAGGCTAGGAAATTTTAGTTTCGTTCTAGATGGCGCTATATATTGATCAATGATACCAACTCTAGACCCTAGTGTTTATTTTAGACAGTTGGCAGAATTGACAGACACAGTAGAAGCGACGCTATGGCAACCCCCCCTCTCTCTTCAAAAAATGACAATTCAAAGCAGTGTTGTTCGTCATTTCAATTTCTGATTCAATTGAAAAGCAACAGTTGATTATTCAAGAATATGCAGATATGCATTTGTTATATTCACGATTGTAACCTTTTTCTTTTCTTTCGGGGCAACACTGGATCGACAGACTACTTGATTCGATCTTTCGTATTACTTTTTTTGATAAATATGCTCACATTTAGTGTACTGCATTTTTTAAAGAAAAACCGTATAAACATAAAAATTGTACACGATTAATGAAATATATTGTACGCATTTTTTTATAGATCTTTTATGGACCGGATCGTTTTGTGTGCATCCTCCAATTGCCTACCAATTTTCACAGAATCGCCACCTTCAATTTCGATTGGTTCTTGTTTTAGAACACAATCTAGAGTTTCAGTTTTAATTTGTAATGATAACAGATTGTTGGCATCATTAAAATTCGTATTTATCAAATCTGGTGATTGTACATCCTTATCATTATGTCGATGATTATTATAATTGTCATGTCTTATTCTCCAATCCGTATACAATATCATATTACGAAAGATATCAATCTTTTTCAATTCTTCCAAACATTGTAAACATACTAGTTTCGTATATGGATCATTTTTCATTATCTACAATAATAATAGTAATCGTAATTAATTTATTAATTTAATTTAATTGATTATAGTTACTGTTAAATTTGATATTTCTTCAATTATTTTCCAAATTGGTGGATAATGATTTTCATTAAATATACTCTCTGATAATTCAGAATTTGTTTCACAATAACACAATCTACATCGATCCATCTTTTAATTGTCTAAATTCTAATTTATTAATAATTAATTTCTATTAATTATAATTAATTTTTATATTTTCGCATCAATAAACATAAACAAGTACGTATACGATTTCGACAACAATTGACTAACGCCATCTAGCGGTAGTTGGCCGAACATAGAGGCATTGTCAAATTTAATCGATTCACCAGTGGCGTAACATACAAATCTGACTTTTCCACATCTTGATTATTACGCGTTCGAACTAATAAAAGAAGGTGAGAGGTACAGAAGAAGATGCAGGCAAGATAAAGAGGTACAGCAATGAACCAGTGTCGAGACAAAAAGGGTGAATAAGAAGGAACCGTGAGTATATACGAAGGACGGAAGAATCGAAAACAATCGAGGTAGAGAAGGAGGTTGAATATTTGATATAAGAAAATCCTATAAGTAAATTCATCGACCAAAGGCAACCTAGATTTAAGTTGGTACCCTCGAATATAGTGATATTTCTAGGGATTGTTGAACGAAATCTAGTAACCTTTTGGTGAATATAATATACATATTAAATAATTAAATAATAATTATATAATTTCAAAATTCTTACCAGTTCTATTACATACACCACATTATATTAAATCGGAATTGAAAAATTATAGATAATTATAATAAAAAAAGTGCAACTTTACATCCAAAACTTCATAAACATTAAAAACGAACTGAAACACACCTTGTCGGCATTTTTCTTAAAAACAAATGAATGCAATAACAGTTTTTTCAGAACGACAACCTGCATAAATTAAATTTACTAAATTAGTTGACGTTAGACTCAAAAGAGGACAGCACATTTTTAATTTATGGCAGAGGTTTCCAATATTTTTGCACTTAAGAACACTATCCGTAATACTGGCCAGATGGCGGACACCGTTTATTTTTTCAATTTAAATTTATAGTTGAATACTGTTAATAATCCACATAATATGTAATAATTTTTTATTGTATTCGGATAGTAGTGAGCACATATTAAACGGGCACACGGTTGGGAACCGCTGCTTTATGGTTTTAAATTTGACATTCAGTGCAACCAATCTTATCCATAAAAGTCACTAAACCTAAATGTTTTGTTGTAGGATGTTGAAATAAAAGATAAAATGTTTCAATTTAGCGTATACAGCTATTATTTTCTTGCAGTTCTAGCGTTTCTGAAATACAAAATTTCAATAACAATCACCAAAATTGTTTCAAATCATAATTCACCCCCTTCTAAGTTTATAATGCTCAAAGGAAAGTATTATTGGTTGCCTATACACTACACGGCATTGTCTACACACTATACAGTGCAGGCACATAATCTAAGCTCAATTTATTGTACCTCCAAATATTCTACAGTAACCATTGCCAAGAGCACCAAACGGATATTTGTAAAATTTATGAACTGTTCGCTTATCAGCCGTGAATTAAAAATAAAACAAAGAAATTTTTTTTAATAATGAAATGAAGGAATATTTTTAAGTAAATGTTTGTTTTAAGCAAAAAGTAAATATTTATAAAAACCTATTAATTTATTTTTCACACAAAATTACGTAAAACCATGGCAAAATATTTAACAAATCTCCTTATATTTAACAAACTTCTGTTGGACAAAATCAACAACACTACAATAATTTAAAATTTCCGCTTCCAATTCAAGGATTTTCTTTAAATGTTCACGATGCACCTTGGTTTTTATGTCCATATAATTTAAACCATTATCAACATCGATCATTTTCTTCAATAGATAATGCAACCAGAAGAGGTTCGATTGCGGCTGGAAGTCTTCCCAATTATTTCTGGAAATTTACAAAAAACAATAATTTATAAATTATGTAGATGCAAATTAATGACACAAGAGTTGAAAACCGTTTTTTTTTTCTATTTTGCGTCCGTAATAGCGCTATTATTAAACTCGCTATTGTATCGAAATGAGCTCATTTGGATACTAGTGCTGAAATGAAAAATTTAGTAATTTTTTTCCCCACTAGGTTGGTGACATTTTCATTGATTTTGACAACTGTCAAAAATCATAAAAACAATATACTTAATATACCGTTTTTCGTACTGATCTTTGGATTTATCGGGTAGTAAATTGCATGCTGCATTTTCAGCAATTTCACTTATTTCAGGTGGAGTATATGAAAATTCTTCACTCATTGTTAAATAAGCAATATGGCGAAGAAAAAACAATTGACTAAGAGTGAAAAATAAAACAATTGAAGTTTCCTAGATGATTGTTCAATTGTTTGTTTTTTTAGTTACACCAACTCCCACCAATTTCCCTAAATATCAAATCTCGCAATTTTTTTTTAAAAAAGGACACAAAATAGGCAAAATAGAAAAAATTGTATAAAAAATTCGTGTCAGAAGTCGTATATTGCACTCGTCCTTTAGAAAACTTGCGGCTCCGCAGTTCGTTTTCTAAACTGGGACTCGTGCAATAATAAGCGACTTCTGACACTTGTTTTTTAGTATATTATTTTTTTTTACATTTTTAGAAGGCAGTTTGAAGATTAAATTCAAAAAGTGGGCTGTGTAGTGAGAATAGAGTCAATAAACAAAATAGACAAAGTTCTTGAAATATTCTATTGGAGGGGCCATGAGATAGGAAACGGAAAAAGATGCCTCCAATTGTAGTCTCTTCTAGAAATGCATTAAAGAATCATAAAAAAAAATAGGAATTTCCGCCTTAATTTACGTATCAACGATCGTCATCATCAATTCTAAGACTTTACCTATTGGCTTGTTGCATCATCCGATAAACATCAAACTGATAATCACCAACTGTATGAAACAAACCATCCTCTTGACTTAAATCATTATAAACAACAACATTTTGAAATTCAGCACGTGAAAATGTATAATCAATAATTGTCACTTCAATACCATATGAATTAATTTCAATTTGTTGTCCATTTAATACGAACTCAATCGTTTTCCTTGTATCGACTTTTTTTATTAAAACATTGCCCCAATGCAAATCACGATGTTCAAATTTCAATTCATTCTCAGCAACAGCTAAAGCACAAGCTACCTAAAATTACACACACACTTAATTCTAATTAATTCGAATTAATTAATCATTAATTAATTACTTGTTGGAACATTGATAGTGCTTGTTGTGCATTATTGAAAACAAACAATTCAATATCTTGACCGGCATTATTCAATTCTAATACAATATATAATTGATGATCTGGGAATATTTCGGGTGAATCATTCGATGAACCTTTTGTCTCATCATACAGATGCCATAAATCGATCAATTTCTCTGGATAACGACCAATTACACAATTGATTTGTTGGACTTGTACAAATGATGTTGTTTGATTCAATTGATTGTTCCTCAATTCACTCAATTCTCTAATGTTTTGGAAAAAAACGATTAATAAAAATTTTTTTACAGATTATTTTACCAATTTACAGTGATATTGTGATTTCAGTTAAAACTTCTTCATAGGTCTTCTGTCGGACTCCATTCACGATCAAATCATTCTCAATCGGGATGATCTTTATTGCCGATGGTTCGCCAGACGGTTTCTTGTAGAGGAACACTTCGCCATAGACACCTTCGCCAATTTTGTGGCAATTCTTCAATACACTAAAACCGCGAATTTACAGAATAAACACGGTGTAATTATTAAAGATTTTTTGTATTGATAAATGCTTACCAATTGGGGTAACATTCTTCGAATAGTTTGGGTTCGATTTGTTGACATCTCTTCAAAACTAAATCCTTTGCAGTAATACGATTATCGAATGGTTTGTATTGTTCCAAATCTGGATCGGTTATTAATTGTTGTAAGCCACTCTCCAAGCTATTGATAGTAGCATTTGTGTTTTCTTCTTGTTTCGGCCCTTGTACATAACCTGTTGATGCATAGGTTGTTTTATCGAAAAAAAATATGCCTCTTTCAATCTCATATATGATCAATTCAGCCCCGTTATCTGGTCTATTCTTCATACAAATTAACCAAGAAGAACACTTTTTCAAAACAACACTGTCTTTAACTACTACAACAACAATTTAATTTAAATTAAATTAAATTAAATTAAAACAAAAAAAAAATTCCAATGTAATTTTAACGAGAATTTTACGTAAATTGAAATTACGACGCAATTCACCAAACTATAACCACAAATTTTTACTATACACACAGGAAATCAAACAAAATGGTGACGTGGTCACGTGGCGAAATTGTTTTGATACGATTGGTTGATTGGGTACACGTCACTATAACAAATGAATCATCAATCACTTGATCGTATTAGAATTAATTTGATTGGTGTTGTGACGTTTTACAATTAACAAATAAATAAACATGGCGTCATTCTAGAATTATGCAGAAATTTCTGTCCTTGAAAGCTGTGCCGGATTGATTATTGCATTGCAGACAGGGCCGTATCTAGATTTATTTGATAAGGGCGCCTGATGCTCAGTTTCGTTGTAAATTACAATAATTTTTTCAATCAATTGTTGATTCTGGGAAATGATTTTTTGAGGGTCCACTTGAAGAGCATAAGATGACGTCATAAAGAATTTTTGCGCCTACTTGACCTGAATCTATCCAATCGTATCAATGAGCAATAATAATAGTAATAATAAAAATAATAAAAGATAATTGGATTTTTTTAGAATCTTCACTTTCATTTTAAATCAAAATAAAAGAAACTCGTTTTTTTTATCATTTGTTTTGATAATTATTGATTCTAACCAACCCCCCCCCAACAAATTTCAAGGTTAAGCGTTAACATTATCTTCATGGATTCGGATACAAATGATGTGGACACGAATGAAGAGGAAATTATTCGCATAGGCGATTATGGTGATACACTTTTACATTTTTATATTTTGGAAAAGAGGTAAGAACGACTTTCATTTTTTATGAATTCGTATGGATATTATACTCTTTGCACGGACCAAAAGGTTACTAGATTTATTGGCACATTTGTCACCAGAAGTGAAAGTTCCTAGATTTTGACATGTTTGAGATGATAAAATCTTAAGTCTTTGTTTATATGTTTTTAAAAGATCAACATAAAGTTTTGTTTTGTTTCTTATACCAAATTTGCTGGTTGAACGTGAATTTTCAAACGTCAAATGTGTAACTGCACGCTCCAAAAGTCCCTAAGAGTTTGTTTACATATTTTTTTGTAACCTCAAAATTTTATATTATTACGATTGTTTTGTACGTTTGGCTTTTTTAAGAACTTTTGTGACTTTCAAAATAATTTTTATAATGAATTAGAATGTTATTTCATAAATTTTCCAAACGTTATACGACATAGTTGGGGATTTTTGGAGCGTACAGTTGCACATATGACATTTGAAAATTCACGTTCAACCAGCAAATTTGGTATAGTTTATTGTAGTTTGATTTTGACGGTGGGATTTTTAATTAAGTCCCCATAGTTAGGGACTTTTAGAACACTAAGTTACTTAAAATTTGACACCTTCAAAATGTCAGACTTAATATTACAGTGGATTCAGGCCCAAAAGGGTTACAGTATTATCCTATTGTCGTTAAACAAAGTACGTAATCACAGTATAATAGAAAAGATACATATGCAAACATAATAAACACTAGAAATAAAACTAGATTCAAGTCTACCAACCGAAACCTAGTAATCCTTTGGTTTTTCAAATTAATTAATTAATCTTAAAGCTTACCTAATATTTCATATTTCTCCAATTTTAAGGTCTTTATAGAGGGACTACTTTTTCGTTGCGTAGGTTAGTCACTTTTCTGTCATTTATACATAATTTTTAGATAGAGTATACCATTCTAAAAAAACAAAATACGAAAATTGTTAAAATAACTTGAAATTTTTTAATTTAATTAATTAATTAATTTTTCTTAAAGGCGTATGACTAAAATATCACTAGATTCAGGTGTACCAATTTAAACCTAGAAACTCTTTAGTGTAGTATACAAATAAAAGAGTTCTTTATATACGTATTTTTTCTATTTTGCCTGTTTTGTGCCCCTTTTACAAAAAAAATTGCGAGATTTGATATTTAAGGAAATTGGTGGGAGTTGGTGTTACTAAAAAAAAACAATTGAACATTCAACTAGGAAATTTCAATTGTTTTATTTTTCACTCTTAGTCAATTGTTTTTTTCGCCAAATTGCTTATTTAACAATGAGTGAAGAATTTTCATGTACTCCACCTGAAATAAGGGAAATTGCTGAAAATGCAGGAAGCAATTTACTACCCGATAAATCCAAAGATCAGTACGAAAAACGGTATATTAAGTATCTTGTTTTTATGATTTTTGACAGTTGTCAAAATCAATGAGAATGTTACCAATCTAGTGGAAAAAAAATTCCTACTATTTTACTTTTCAGCACTAGTTACGAAATGAGCTCATTTCGATACAGTAGCGAGTTTAATAATAGCGCTATTATTGACGCAAAATAGAAAAAATAGTTTTTTTACTTCGTACATACTTTATTTGATAAAAAATTGTTAATTAAAAAAATTAATTAATAAATAATTTAAAAACCGATATTTCGACTAAATGGTTACTAGATTTGACAGATGTCCTACAAACAATCCCTAGTAGTATCACTATATTCAAGGATACCAACTTAAATCTAGGAACTCTTTAGTTAGTAAAATTTCTAATTTATAACTAATGTGTTTTATCTTTATTATTTCAAGTGAAGCACAGTTCGATCAAGTATGTAAGCCTTCATTTAATGGTTTGAATGCAAAAAATTTTGAAGGTGAAACACCATTACTAACCGCTTGCCGATCAGAAACAACGAATTATTTTACATTGAAATTAATCGAAATAGGTGCTGATTTGAGATTAACAGATGATAATTATAATGATACGATATTGCATTTAACGAAAGATCGAGCCACTATCGATAGAGTGTTACAAATTGACTACGATTTAATTGATTTTCGTAATAAAAATGGCGAAACCCCATTATATAGAGCATGTAGTAATATTGATATTGATAAAATCCATCAATTATTGTACTATAATGCTGATGCACTGATGAAAACCGATAATAAACGCTTACCATTGGGGGTTGCAATGCTTTTTCGTTGTGACGAAACAATTATTGAAATATTATTAAATTATACATTTGATAATATCCATACAACACAGGATTTACGTTTATTTCTATTTGCAATGCAAACTGATTCACGATTTGTAGAAGAAATGGTAAACAAGACGAGTAGCATTGTTGTTGGTGAGGATGATGATATCTTTATTGTCAATGCATTCTTTTGTCATTTCGACAAGTTTAAATTGTTTTTTGAGAAATTCGGCAACGATCTGATTGAACAACAACTTGAAATTGTTGTGTGGAAAACACACTTGAATTCGAACAATTACGAAGACATCCTAAAGAAGTTGGAGTTTCTGTTAGACCATCAATTCATGACAAATGATGTTGATTTACTACTCACCAAATTTGATGAGGCACAAATCAATATGAGCGATTTAATTCGTATCGATTGTTTCCTCTTAAGTTACGGTTTTGAATTGAAGATGGAACATTTATGTGAAATCTACACCAATTATAATTATTGTGAACTATTTAAAATTTTATTGTATATGGTTGATTTTGATGGTACCGTCCATGGTACACATCTCCAATACGTTGTACCATATTTAATTATTAATGTCTTTGAAAGTGTATCGGAAATACTACAAAAATATCAATTATCAATTGATACAGACCCAACATTTTCTAAATTGTTGTCATACACGGCTGTAATTAAACAATTTCTTCCACATTATGATGGTATTAATCGGGAAATTGTTGAGAAAATTACACAACTACCAGATGTGCCGTCATTGACTGAATTGGCGCGGAATCAAGTGAGAAATTCGATAATTCAACGATTCAATGTGAAAACGTGCAGTCAATTTTATACAATTGTAAATCGTTTATTTATACCGGATACAATACGTAAAATTATAACGTTTGAAAGTCCATTGTATTGAAACAATTTTTAACGTGTATGTGCAGCTTTATTGTAACTAACAAATTATTCGTACCGAATTAGCCGCACGGTGATATTTTGTATTAATTAATTTGAATAAAAAAATATAAAGTTTTGTGTATAATTCAAATTAGAAATTTTTGTTGACAATTCAATTTATGTATCAACGTGTAGGCTCTGCCTTAGTGTACTTTTGACATTTCAGCAAATGTTAAATCTAGGGACTTTTGTTACTACCAACATAAATTCAATTCAAAATGGCCGACTGTATTTGAGTTGTAGAGAAAATTACATCAATTTTGTTTTTTTTCCCTGTAATTTAGGCTTTTAAATTAAAATAAAACGATAAATGAGTTGTTTTTCATTGTCTTTCACACTCTAATGGTATAACAAATACTTTTGTTAATTTGCATACATTATTTGAACACATAAAATACAAAAAAAAATGTACCAAATTTATTTATTTACTGTGCCACGGTTGCTCAATATTTTCGTCCTGTAATTAAGGTGCGAAAAAAACGCTGATTATCTAAACAACAAATAGTGGAAATTATTTAATTAATCGTCAGTTTTCTTTTAAATCACGCACAGGAGTATCGATACCTAAACAACGACGTCTAGTTGTAGTGGCCGCTACCGTATATGATTATAATGAAGTTGGTCATCACTAACACTACCATACCAACATAACTGTCGCAAATTCCCCTAGAATTCTCCATTCGCTTGATCCTTGTGACCGAAATGTCAAATCGTTGAAAAATACCTGTAAGGAGAGAAAAAAAACAACACTGATTATACCAACAATAAAATAGTGCAAATGATTTCATTATACAAAATTTGCTGGTTGAAGGTGAATGTCAAATATCAAATGTGCAACTGAACGGCTTAAAAGTACCTATATTTCCACACATACGACATACTTGGGGAATTTTTTTGACACAAAATTCACCGTCAACTAGTAAATTTGGTATATAATCGTTAATTTTCCTCTTTAAATCACACTCGAGTATCGATACCTAAACAACGACGTCTAGTTGTAGTGGCCGCTACCGTATATGATTATATTGAAGTTGGCCATCACTAACACTACCATACCAACATAACCGTCGCAAATTCCCCTAGAATTCTCCATTCGCTTGATCTTTGTGACCGAAATGTCAAATTGTTGAGAAATACCTGTAATTAAGGAGAAAAAAAACACTGATTATATAAACAACAAATAGTGGAAATTATTTAATTAATCGTCAGTTTTCTTTTAAATCACGCACAGGAGTATCGATACCTAAACAACGACGTCTAGTTGTAGTGGCCGCTACCGTACATGATTATAATGAAGTTGGCCATCACTAACACTCCAACCAACATAACTATGGCGAATTCCCCTAGAATTTTCCATTCGCTTGATCTTTGTGACCGAAATGTCAAAACGTCTGTAATTTTAAGCCAAAAAATAAAAAACTGATTATCTAAACAAATTTGTCAAGTGTAAATATGTAAATTAATTGAAATAATAATCGAAATTTTGGAAGGCTTAAATACCAAAGATCATTGTGTGTATGTTTTTTTTTTTTAAACGAACATCAATTTGGTAAATATTTTTACGCCCACCACAATTAATCGTTTATTATTATTATTATTATTATTATTATCAGTTGTTATCATTCTAATAATCATATCTAAATAATAATCAGTAATAATAATAAGAATCGGTTAATTGGATAGAAACGGAAAATAAATGAAAGAATTGGATATTGTGATTGTAGAGTTGGCTGTGCTCTAGGTAAATCGACATTTTTTTTATTCTTTCTATCTATAATTATAATTTAATATATTTCAATTAGTACCAATGATGACCTGATAAATAGGGGTCAATTGTTTGTATTTGTGTTAATTGTTTTTTTTGTTTTGTTTTTGTTTTATCAACAAAAAGGCAATGGTAGTTGTAAGTGGTAATTGGGTGAAAAATGTTACAACAACATACCCAAAACAACCTATAATTAATGATATGCTAAATCAAGATATTACCAATACTAGTAATAATAATAAAATGACTGCCAAGGCCGTATTGATATGTCGACCAAATTCGCATCCATTTCAAGAACGTACATTAACACTATACGAACCAGTTAAGATTGGACGTTCAGTAGCTAGGGCACGTGCAACACAAACAAATGCAATATTCGATTGTAAAGTATTATCACGTAATCATGCATTATTATGGTATGAGAATGGTAAATTCTATTTGAAAGATACAACTAGTAGTAATGGTACATTTGTTAATAATAATCGTTTACAACCGGAAATTGATCATCGTGAAGTTAGTAGTGGTGATATTGTGCAATTTGGTGTGGATGTTATTGAAAATAATCGTAAAGTAACACATGGTTGTATTATAGCAACATTAAAACTCTATTTACCGGATGGTAAAGAGGCGAAAGCAAGTCCCACAATTATCGATAATAATACACATGGTAATTTATCCAATTTTTCCATTATTATTATTATTAATGTTTATAATTGTAGTTGTGCCTATAGATGAATTATACAAGTTGCATCAGATTATCCAGGAGGCAATGCAACGTGAACAATGTCTCGAGACGAAACTGTTAACATTACGGTGTGCTGTGGAGGAGGCGAAGAAATCCGCATCGGAGAGTTGGCAGGCGTATGTCGGTGAAGAACGTCTATTATCGAGAATATCACAATTAGAGACACAATTACAACAGATTGGTAAAAATTGGCCGGAGGATAAGTTTAAAGAAGAATTGATTAAATTACATGTAATTTACAAAAATTTTCAAATAATTAACGCAACAAAATGGGACGTTGGTCTAAAGTATGGTTTTAGTGTCGTTGTAGCAATTTTTGTTTGCATAAAAAGTGACTGGATTTGGTCAAAAACGTATGGCAATAGTAGTCATTTGTTTTGCTTCTGATCTCGAATTCAATGCAACTGTTTACATTATTGATTCGATTAATTGTACAGAAAATTCAGTTGTAATTAATTGGAGGGAAATTGGCTTGTTTTAAAGGGCTTATTGGGGCCTTTCTCGTTGTTTAACTAAGGGTCGCGTTGAGGGCCTTTTAGTGCAGATGCAACTTTTCTTAAATTTTTGTTACTTCATTGTTGTTTTTTTTTTGTATCCCTGTCTGTTGAGATAATTCGTTCAGAATTGACTAATTTATAGGTTAGATTATCGTAAAATTGTGCAACTCCTGATGCCCTACATAATCAACAATATTCACAAATATAATTCGAATTTATAACCCCCTCCGTTCCCCCAAAACGTTTTCTTTTGAAAAGCGATTAAACAATTCTCAACGTTTCTGTTATTGTTTTTTTAAAGTCAATGATGTAGGGCATCAATTGGAGGAAAATTGTAGAATTTTGTTTTTTTTTCTCGTGTTTTTGTTCTATTCTTCTTAGATTTACAGAATTTTTCGGAGACTTTTTCAAGACAACGTATGGGCTTATTGCCAAATTAAATTGATTAATACTTGATGCCCTACATAATCAACAATATTCACGAATTTATATTCGTGAATATAAATTCTAATTATTTAGAATTTATGCCCCCAAGAAAAAAACGTTTTCTTTTGAATAGCGATTAAATAATTGGGAATATTTCTTTTGTTATTTTATAAAGTCAGTGATGTAGGGCATCATTTGGAGGAAAATTGGAGAATTTTGTTTTTCCTCGTGTTTTTTTGTTTTGTTAATATCTTCTCAGATTTCAGAATTTTTCGGAGACTTTTTCAAGACAACGTATGGGCTTATTTATCAAATTAAATTGATTAATACTTGATGCCCTACATAATCAACAATATTCACGGATACAATTAGAATTTATGCCCCAAAAAAAACGTTTTCTTTTAAATAGCGATTAAATAATTTTGAACATTTCTTTTGTTGTTTTATAAAATGAATAATGTAGGGCATCAATTGGAGTAAAATTGGAGAATTTTGTTTTTTCTCGTGTTTTTTGTTTTGTTATTATCTCTTCTCAGATTTCAGAATTTCTTTCGGAGATTTTTTCAAGACAACGTATGGACTTATTGCCAAATTATATTTATTAATACTTGATGCCCTACATAATTAACAAAATTCACGAATACAATTAGAATTTATGCCGAAAAAAAATAAAACGTTTTCTTTTAAATAACGATTAAATAATTCTCAACATTTCTTTTGTTGTGAATGATGTAGGGCATCAATTGGAGGAAAATTGGAGATTTTTGTTTTTTCTCGAGTTTTTTGCTTTGTTAATATCTCTTCTCAGATTTCAGATTTTTTAAGAGACTTTTTCAAAACAACGTATGGGCTTATTGCCAAATTAAACTAATTAATACTTGATGCCCTACATAATCAACAGTATTCGCGAATACTATAATAAGAATTTATACCCCCCCCCCAAATGTATTTTTTGAATAGCGATTAAATAATTGGAAACATTTCTTTTGTTGTTTTATAAAGTGAATAATGTAGGGCATCAATTTGGAGTAAAATTGGAGAATTTTACTTTTTCTCGTGTTTTTTGTTTTGTTAATATCTCTTCTCAAATTTTAGAATTTTTAAAAGACTTTTTCAACACAACGTATGGGCTTATTACCAAATTAAATTGATTGATACTTGATGCCCTACATAATTAACAAAATTCACGAATACAATTAGAATTTATGCCGCCCCCCCCAAAACGTTTTCTTTTAAATAATGATTAAATAATTGGGAACATTTTTTTTTGTTGTTTTATAAAGTCAATTATGTAGGGCATCAATTGAAGGAATTGGAGAATTTTGTAATTTCTCATGTTTTTAGAATGTTTTGTCAATCTTAGGGGACTTCTTCAAGACAACATATGGGCTTATTTATCAAATTAAATTGATTAATACTTGATGCCCTACATAATTAACCATATGTATATGTTCATAGTATTCAATTCTTTTCGAAGAAATAACCTGTTTATTTACGATTGTTATAATTAAATTATATCAACAAGATAGAAGATTTTCTTCTTATTCTTCTTCTTCTTCTTGATCTATTATTGTTATTGTTATTTGTGGATTTATGTAGGGCATCAAGTTGTGGTATTATCAATAACTTCATTTTTACTGTCTCGCAAGAGACATGATTTACAATTGGAGAGTGAGTGTGGCACGCCCCTCATTTCATTTTTTTTTTTTTTACATATAAATTTGCCAATAGTTTTGACCAAATCAAACAATTTCTAATAATTAAGTAGCGCTTAAACTGTACTTAAATCAGTGTTTCTCAACTTATGGTTGGAATAATTTCTTGTATGTACAGGTGTGGCAAGTAGAATAGGTAGTCTTATCGGTTTTTATATGTGACAATATACCTATTTAATTTGCCACCACAGTATACGTCCGCTTGTATCGAAATTTCTTGCCATAACTAAATTTCTATAATTTTGTATTAATAGGAGGATAATATCGCTTTCGAGGCGGCAGCTAAACAAACCCTAGAGAAAGTCCATATGGAACGTTTGCAAGCACTACAATTAGCCACCGAACAGGAACGTTTACGTATCTCAACCGAACAAGAAGTGATCTTAATCAAAGAACAATTAGCTTTAGCCCAACAAGAATTAGAAGTAATTGCAAATTGTTGATTTAAAATTAATAATTTTGTAATAATTTATATGCATTTTTTAAATTTTATTTAAGGAGATTGCGCAACGATTCGCTGACGAACAAAAGAAAGCCGACGAGGAACGTAAACGTTTAGAGGAGGAACGTTGGGATCTACAACAACGTTTAGATGCGGAATTACGTAAATCGGATAAAATTAAAAGTGTACCACAGAAATTACCACAAAAATCGGATAGTTTAGAAGTAAATTTGGGATTAATTAATTTAATTTGTAATTAATTTTGAATTTGGTTTTTTTTTTTTTAGAAACGTTTAATTTACGATGATGCCAAATTAAAAGAGGAACTATTATTATCGGTTGAGGAGAATTGTGAGAGTGATACAAATAAAACAACATCAAATGGATATGATGAGAATCAAATTAATGATAATCATTTGAATTTAACATATGCAAAAAATGAATTGGGCCAAAATGATACGAATGATAATGTGCTCGATGATGATGATGATAATGGTGGTGATGATGATGTGAGTGTTAAGAAACATGTCACTTTTGTCCTAACTAAAGAGGTAATTCGTAAATTTCTACCATATACCGGTAAACTAATACAACTAGGTACAATAGAAGAATAGTGGG
This sequence comes from Epicauta chinensis, assembly GCA_021725515.1. Lineage (NCBI taxonomy): Eukaryota > Metazoa > Arthropoda > Insecta > Coleoptera > Meloidae > Epicauta > Epicauta chinensis. The sequence goes on from JAEDXX010000238.1 coordinate 40,219, forward strand.
AGGCAGTCTCCTCATATTCTTCTAATGTACCTAGTTGCTTTAGTTTATCGGTATGTAATACTAATATATTGCGATTTATGTCAAAACACAAGATAGAATTGTTTTTGTATTTTTGTCTCTATTAGGACAAATCGCTTTTGCGCATGCGTGAAATAATAAAATATGTATAGAATGAAGTTGGCGCTGATGTCATCAACAGCCAATAGTAGAACAGGGGAAAAAAACAAGCGCATGCGCACAACAAAATTGTCCTGATAGAGAAGCCCGATATTGCTATACCGTTCTAATTTCGGTAAAAACTCGCAATTAGTATCACATACAGTGTGTCCCAGCATGCATTTGACAACACGGGAAAAACTATGTTTTCTATTTTGCGTCAATAATAGTGCTATTATTAAACTCGCTACTAGTGCTGGTAAGTAAAATGTTGGGATTTTTTTTCACTAGGTTGGTAACATTTTCATTGATTTTGACAACTGTCAAAAATCATCAAAAACAAAATATACTCCGTCCACAATTTAAGTATAAAATTTCAAATGACAGCAATGTGATTAACCTTCGCAACGAAAAAATAGTCCCTCTATTAAAGCCCCAAAATTAAAATTCTCCTTTATTGTATTAAACTGAAAATTGATTTAAAAGGAATTTTAGAATCTCTAAAGAAAGATAAACTATCAAATTTCAGAGTTAATATAGAAAAATCGGTAGCAAAATATGTAAACAAACGCGTAGAATTTTATTCCAACAGTAGTGCCACAACATAATTTACTTTTTGGTTCAAGTAAACATGTAACAGTTAGGAACTTTTCGAATGTTAAGTTGCACATAACCTCTTATTTGTAATTTGAAATTTTTAATATACCCTTTTTTCGTACTGATCTTTGGATTTATCGGGTATTAGTAAATTGCTTCCTGCATTTTCAGCAATTTCCCTTATTTCAGGTGGAGTACATGAAAATTCTTCATGTTAAATAAGCAATATGGTGAAAAAAAAACAATTGACTAAGAGTGAAAAATAAAACAATTGAAGTTTCCTAGATGAATGTTCAATTGTTTTTTTTTTTTAAAAAAACACCAACTCCCACCAATTTCCCTAAATATCAAATCTCGCATTTTTTTTTGTAAAAAAGGGCACAAAATCGGCAAAATAGTATAAAAAACTCGTGTCAGAAGTTGTACATTGCACTCGTGCAATAATAGGCGACTTGTGACACTTGTTCTTTAATATACTCTATCCTACTGGGACACACTGTATATGATTTGTACATTTTACAATTTCCCTTTTTAATTAATCGTGAATTTTTCTAGTGTAACAATATTGATGAATCGTGTAGTAATTGTGAAAGTGTCGAGAATGAAAAGGACGATTTCGATAGTGATAATATCGATTCGAAAACATTAAAATATAAATATCAATCGGCTCAAAATGAATTTAAAAAGAAAATCGAAATATTAACGCAAATTTTAGAGAAAAACAAACAAACAATCCACGAATTAGAACAACATTTACATGATGAAAAACAACAATCTCAACAATATTATGATGAGAATAATCATTTAAAAGATGAATTATTGATAATCGAACAGAAATGGAAGGAGAGTTGTAATGAGAGTCAACAGTTGAAAGATCGTTTAAATGCGTTATCGAAACAATTGGAAATTGTCGATACAACGGACCAAAATTCAACGACAATCATATCAACAAATACTAGAATAAATTATCAACAATTTGTTAATATGGAAGAGGAATTGGTTGTATTAAAGGAACGTTATTCGCATATAAACGATGAGAAATTACAATTACAACGCGATTTGAATCATTTAAAACAACAATACGATAAGTTGTGTAATAGTTCATATGATAAAATGTACTTTTATATAGCACCATTGATTTTAATGATTTTATATCTGGTAATTAGTGCAATGATTTCTTGATTTACGGCGATCCTTTTGATTTTCTTCTATTTATTTTTCGAGTTTTTCATCAAAATTATCAATGAAACGTAAATCGAATTGTTTTGTGTAATATTGTTGATTGTAAATTTTGTTTGTTTTTTTTTTGGTTCTTTTATTCTCTCTATTAGTCATTGTATAAACGAATTGATGCCATCATAGCTCAAGCGAACAATTTTGTGTTGTATAATCAAATTGTAATTAGTTTTTTTTTTGTTGTTTGTTTTTCGATTTTATTTCTGTTGGTGTATTTATCAAAAAAAAAGCACGGATTCTCGTAAAACTAGAGTGAGAATTTTGTAGGAAATTTGTATGATGTAGTGTTGAATAATGTGATTGAATTTGTACAAATTTAACTGGTTTTTATAGGGCGTTATGTATATGTGAACGGAAGCGGAAGATTAGTGCCCATTTTTTTTAAAAAAAAAACAACACTAATTTCAAATCAAATAATTTTCGTCGTTTTCTTTTCAATGTATTATCTTATTGTTTATAGTAGATGTATATAATAATCGAATATTGTGTATTGAAAATAAAAATAAATCAGTTATGAATTATTACTAATTATTGTGTTGTTTGAATTTCGCGCCTTAAGGTAGTACCTATTTATGTTTGAGTATACAGTAGAATCAATATTCCTAAGTCCGAAACTTTTTGTTGTTTATATACCATTTCTAGCCAATCCCGAACGAGAAACCGCTTGTTTGAAAAATCTGGCAACACTGTCCGAGTTTCAGAACTTTTTTCAAATAAAATGTCCCAAAAAATTTATCAAAGGAAAACTAATTAAGCAAAAAGTCCTAAATCAACGACTGAAAGCTATTTCGGCAATGGCCAAAGCGAAAATACGCAATAAAAAACGTTACTCAACACATCGATAAGGGTGCATTGTTGCCAGCTTGTCATTAGTGTATCCCTTCCAATACTGAAATGTGACAAATCTTTCATTATTTATTTACGAATATCTTAAGGTTGTTGAGAAAAGCGGGGGGGATAGGCAGGAGAGGGGACTCCGTCCTATCTAAATACATGGGCAGAAATATCTGTTACCAACTTTAAATAAACAAAATTTTCTTAATTAAAATTGACGAAAATATATTTTTTTTGCGAAAAAATTGTATTTTTCAATGATTTAATTCCATTCTTTAATATTCTAAAGAGTTTTTATTAATTTAAATATTTTTTAACAATTTTCAAAAAATTTACAATATGAGGTAGAAAGCACGGCAACGTTGCACCGTGTTTACATATTTCTTGTGTAGTGGTACTTATTGACATAACCAAAAAAAAGATTTATAAATTTTGAATAAATAAATAAATAAATCAATAATATATTTATTTGCTAAAAATGTTAATTATTAATAAATTTAATAATTTTATTTCAAAAACTGAATGTTGCAATTATTAATTAATTAAAGGTAAGTTTTGAATTGGAATAGCGCGCACTCATCCCACTTTTTCTCATGCAGCAACGTTGCCAAGTTTAATATCATTGACTAAATTTTGTCATACTTTTCAGTCTAAAAATTTAAATATCTCAAAAACTAAGAACAAGAATTTTTTGAAACTCGTCATAGTTATTTTTAAGACTTCGATAAATATCTTGGTAGTTTTTTGTGAAATTGGTAATTCTGGTTATTTAGATATAAACGTTTAAATCAGTGTATTTATCGTTATGTGCATTTAACGCCATGTAATAACTCGTCTCAAAAGGGTAACTTTAACATTTTTTTCTCGAAAACTAAGAACAGGAATAAATTCAAATTTTGACAAGACATTCCTTATTAACTAAATAATAAACTGTCAAATTTTGAAAAATTTCTTATTGTTTCGAATTTTCTTCTCAACAACCTTAATAGAGGGACTACTTTTCATTGCGTAGGTTAGCTGCATTTCTGTCATTTGAAATTTTATACTTAATTTTTGGACAGAGTATACCAAATTTGCTGGTTGAACGTGAAATTTCAAATGTCAAATGTGCAACTGCACGCTCCAAAAGTCCCTATGTGTTTGTTTACATTATTTTTTTTTGTAACCTAAAAATTTGTTATCTTTACGATCTTTTTGCGCGTTTCACCTTCTTAAGAGCTTTTGTGACTTTCCAAATAAATTTTGTAATGATTCATCGTTTTATTTTATATCTGTTTCAAGCGACACACCGTACAGTTGGGGATTTTTGTTACGTGCAGTTGCACATTTCGGGTAGTTTGAGAAATGTGGCAACGTGGTTATAACCCAATTTTGAACAGTACTGCCAACTTAATTTTGAAAATTCTAGAAACAACATAACCTAACAAACGATCTATCAGAAAATTTTGGAAAACCTCCTCGAAATCATGGAAATTCTCCCCAAAAACGATACCGAAACCGTTGAAAAAGATGACGAATCAAAACCGATCGTTATACGTAATACTACCGATTTGCAACGATTAAAATTAGAGAAATTAATGAAAAATCCTGTAAGTTATATATTTTTTTATTCGTAAATCCCCCAAATAAATCGTAAATATTTGCAATTAGGATAAACCGATAATGATACCGGAACGGCCGAAAGAACGCGGCATGCCCGCCGTACCGGATTTCGTACGTAACGTGATGGGCAGCAGTGCTGGTGCTGGTTCCGGTGAGTTTCACGTTTATCGGCATTTGCGGCGCAAAGAGTACGCCCGACAGAAGTACATGAAGGAAAAGGGCGAACGAGTATACAGCCACTTCGATTAATACTGACGAATAATTGTGGTAATTTGTGATGATTTTTAGGAACGTTTAGATACTGAATATCGTCAAAAATTGGAGGATCATAAACGTGCCGCTGAAGAACGCACCGCCAAAAAACGACAGAAACGGCTGAAGAAGAAGAAACAGAAAACGAAGAGTAAACGGAAGAAAGTCGAAAATCGATCGTCGCAGAGCGACAACAGTACCGACACTTCGAGCGGTGATGAAGATGATAAAGAAGAAGAAGATAAAAAAATAGAGGATAACGAGAAAAACAACGATAAAGGAGAGGATAATGACGGAAAAACGGATGAAAAAGAAAATGAAAATAAAACTGAATCTAGTGACAGTGATGAATCAAACAAAACAAATGAAAGTCGGTAGAATTAACCTATAAATTCGTCAATAATTTATAAATATTTCCCAAAAAACAATTCTATAACACATTAACTACGTTTATTTTTGTTTATTAAACACAACTATATTTTGTAAATATCGAATTAATTAAAAACAAATTAAAAAAATATTGATTGGATCTAGTGATTTTGTTGGTAGTAGGTTGTCGGCCCTGTTCCAACCATCTCAAACATCCTTCAGTTCTGTGTCATTTCGATCTGTGCATCGTTGGTGTGTATACAGTTGTGACCGTTATTTTCAATAATTTCAGTGTTTCATTAGCGTTCGTTTACGTTCTAATTGTGTTCGAAATTATTAAAACAACCCAGAGAAAATCCAACAATTCGTTAAGAAATCGAATCGAAATCATCAAATAATACATCAACAATTTTGTAAGTTTTTCCACCAAGTCTTGCCACCGTCTTTTGTTTCACTAATCACACAGCCTACTCTCTGTCTAATAAAACAAATATAAATTCGTAAAATTTGTTTTGTAAAAAAACAAAAACTGTGTGTGACATTGGTGAAACCAAAATGGCCGAATTATTGATTTTTTCTTGTTTTCAAATCGAAACGCAATTTCGAAATTTTTAATCCGAAAAAAACGATTGTTTTTGTTTTTATAATAACGGGAATTCCATGATGAACTTGGTATAAAGTTGTGTATCAAGTCACCAGAGAAATATCCCATTCATTTGTTTCGGGTATGACGTCATCCGTTTTTCCTGATTGGACAAAATCGATAACAGCAGTTGTCAAAATTTTCATATTTCCCATTTATTTATCGTAAATATCCAAAATATGTACTAATTTACTCGCAAATACCATAATCTTTCGGAATTCTTGTTATTGTTAATTTATTTGAAATGACTAATCGAGAGCCACATGATGGCGAACAAAAAAAAAAAACAAATGACCAGTGACGTAAATTAAATAACAAATGAATAAAATGACAAACCGTAGCCTACTACTTATGTTTACATATTTACCAAAAAAAAAAAGGAAAATTCTAGAATTTTGCCCGATTTTATTCAACAATTGTTTGGTTTGTGTTGCATTTCTTGTTGTTGATGATAGTTTATCAGCAAAGGGGTGGTTTCCTTGGACTTGAATCGTTTATCGTCACTGGTATTGATTTTCTTCTACGTTAGTATGAGTGCGGGGGTGGTGGTTGTTGGTTGTATAATAGAGAGAGGGTTTGTTTTGTATGCATATAAGGGTGGTTTCCTCTATAATCCAATATGCTAAATGGGGATGACAGATTATATTACATTAATGTTTATGTTCAAAGTTCATTAGCTTTTCATAATATTTATTAGAAATTAATAGATGAAAGTTTTTGTTTATTTTAATTAAATTTTGTTTTATTACTATAGAAAAAAATGAGGAAATTGAGAAATTTAATTGATTTATATCTCAAGATTTTTGTTATTATAATATAAAAAAAATATAGGTTTTTGTGAAAGTGAAAAATTTTAATGAATTACTAATCTTAGAGATCTATGAAAAACAATTGAATGAGACACGTTAATTAGTAATAAAAAAATTGTCGTATTTATACTCTGTCTATTTGAGTTGATCAACTTGACTTTAGCATTGGCGATAACTTTCTCTATTGATGTGTCTAAAATACTTTGACAGTTTATAAATAAAGACAGATTATAGTATTTACTTATTAGAGAAAGAGATAGATAGTGGAAGTGGCTACAATCTCGTTTATTTATTTTTTGTTGTTGTCAAACAAATGAGGGCAAGTGGTAAATTCGATTAACTCAGTTAAAAAGGGATAGTTACATGGATTTATAGAAGAATTAAATAAGATAAGTTAATTAACAGTAGACGCAAACAAAAAAACTTGTTAACATGAGTTTATACTTTGTCGATTCAATTTATCAACTTGGCTTAAAGTGGGTGTGTTTTGATTATTATTATTATTAAACAAAGACATTTTATTGCTCAATAATTGCGGTGAAAGTAGTAAATTCAATGTAATAAAAAATGATAGAAGATTTATTATATAGTCTATTTCAATTGAATCAACTTGACTCCAAGGGTTATAATTAACTTTCTCTCTGGATGTGTCTAAAGTGTAAAGACCTTGACATTTTGTTAATAAAGATAGACGATAGTTTTTATTTGTTATAGAGAAAGAGAGAGACAAAATTTCTATGGCAACAATAGAAATGTAAATATATTGTTTAATAGTTAAATTGATCTTGATTTCTTATCTTATTAAAGAGGAAAGAGTGATAAATTTAATGATTTATTTATGGGATAAATTGGAAATGTGAATGTTCCAAAAGTCCCTAAGTTTTCTATTGACTCAATCAAAAAGATATTTAAGTATAGGGACTTTTAGGGCAGTACTTTTCAAACTTGAACCCTTTCTATTCTTTATTACAAAATTTCTCATATGGAACCCCCCTTGCAAATTACCCGTAGCACCCTGAGGTTCTGTGGAATGGGTAAAGCTGAAACAAACATTAATTTAAATTAAATCTTATTAATTTGTTTGTATATTTTTGTACAGTGATACCTTAATTAACGGAGGCCTCCCTAATACGGACATTTTTTTCCCAAGTCCCATGGGTGTCCGTATTAGAGAGTTAATCAACTTAATTCTAAAGGGGATAATTTATATTCTATTTGGATGCGCTAAAATACTAAAACCTTGTCTTTTAAACAAAGATAGATAACGGTTTTTTTTGTTTGTTAGAAAAAGAAGTAGATAACTCCATTAATAAAGAAGCGAAAATACTATTCGTTGTATTAGGGTGTGTTTCACAGAAGTAAAATGAAGTCTTCAAATTTTCCGTGTAGAGTAATAATTGTGAAGTTGTACTTTAAGTTAATTTCACGAGACTGTGATTAAGTCAGAAGAAAAAAAAATGTGATGTTTTTGCTTTTAGAGAAATAGTTTTAAAAGGAAGAAATATGCATTTGTATGTATGTTTTGTGAAAGTCAATAAGGAATCAATTAAATAGATTTAGTGATTTAGAAGTAATAAAGTGGATAATTTAATTAGTAGGCCATTAAACATAAAAACTCTTAATTAATTTTCTCCTTTATGTAATTTATCTTTTTTAACTCAAGTAGATTTAAATACTGTTAACAGTTTCTGAGTTATCTATAAATATAAAAGCAATTTACCACTCACTGACTGACTCATCACGATATCTCCGAAATGATCCGTCCGATAGTCATTCAATTTGCCACCTATATTCCTTAGGTGTTCTAAATGCTCACTAAGAAAGGATTTTTGAAAAATCGTCTCTTAACTGGGTTAAAAAGGGCATTAAATTTTCAATACTTTGAAAACAGCTAACATCCACCTGTCAGTTATAATTGCGACGTTGCCATGTGTATATTTTCCCTTATATATACGGAAATGAAATACTAACAACAAAGTCGCGGTTGTACAACTAATTAAGGGCAACCAAGGTCGGCCGAAACTTTCCTAACGCTCCACACAATCGTATGAACAGTGCCCTTTTTGCAGAAAAATATTTAAAAAAATTCAAAATCTTCTCTTTAGAGACAAGCAGTCAAGTTGATTGATTAAAAATAGAGCGAGTATAATTGTTAATTTCCCTCCTACCAATTCCTGTTTGTTGATTTTCCAATTGGCAAATTTTCATTTTGGACTTGTTTAAAATAACACTTTTTGGCACCTAATGTAAATAAATTCTTTTAACAAAAAAAGATGGATTAAATGGAAAATCCTTTCATAATAAAATAATAAAATATACGTATTATAATGGGTTATATTCAATGACAATTACAATGTTAATAGGATTAAATTTTCTAAAATGTCACACAGAAAACAGGATACTTTTTGATTTAATTTAAAAAGTTGAAGGTTATCGTTTATTTTTTTCACGTAATTTAAACGCAAAAAAATTCATTAACCTACGCATGATTATTTGGATTGGGTGAAAAAAATAATGGTTGCTCCAATTTTTGTGTAATTTCATTTTCAAGGACCAACCGTTATTATTCTATCGAATGTCCCATAAAGTGTACCAACACACAACAGTATATGACGCAATAGGAAGAGGCACTACACTTCTCTGTCTAACTCAACAACCAACATACAGTAAATAACGATGCGTAATGTTGCCTTATTACTTCACGCTGTACTGGTGTGAGCGTAAACGTGTTAATATAGACATTATTTAAGCGTAATGTTTGTTGCGTTTAAAAGAAAATAGAACACCTTGCTTATTGGTATAGTTTGATTTGAACAAAATAAAAAGTGTGTCAATAGTTTAATCACGATATGATTACAATAATATTATTAATAATAATAATAATAATAATTTGTTGATATTGATCTATAAATGATTTCTCTTCTTAAAACTCATTGAAATAGAAAGAAAAGAATTACAAAATCTCAACCAATAGTAATAGAGAATAGAGTAATTTTTTTTTTCGTTCTCCCATGATTATTGAACAAATAATTGATTTAAATGCCATAATATCTTCCCTACAGCTAATAATAAATAAATAATTATATTGATTGGCTAATAGAGGAAACGCCCTTCTTCCTTTTCTTTTATAAACAATCTTTTATTATTGTACAAGATAAATATACCGTACGTCTCAGAGAAATGAAAAACAATCGAAACTATACGATGGCTAAAGTTTTTTTTTGATTAGAATAATAATGTAAGGGCCTTGTTTTTATGCTTCAATAATTCATGAGTCAGCCAATATTATACGGTTGCCAAATGAAGTGTTTCAAGGGCCATTGCAGTAATTAAATTTAATCAATCAACAGTAAATTGTGTAAACGTTCTAGAGTTACCCAATTTTTGGCGACTCTGATTTATTTATCTCTATGATTATTGCTGTTCAACTGGGAAATATGTCTAGCTGTAAATCATTTTGATTCGGCGGGTTCCTAGATTTAAGTTGGCACCTCTTGAATATAGTGACATTTCTAGGGATTTATTTATTTATGTAGTTGTTGTTTAACTAGACATCTGTCAAATCTAGTAACCAATTAGTCGGTTAATTTAGTATAGAAATATTCTAAATCAGAGTACTCGAAAATTCTTTTGCTTTCATGGGATAAGTTGTAAGACTTTACCACAATACTTCTTTATTCTAAAGATTCTCTATGAATAGAAGTAATTAAATAAAAATAGGAAGTATTTAAAAGGTTGAGTTAGGATTTATAAGGGGAAGCTTTAGAAATGGGCAAATTAGGTTTGCTAAGCAGCAGAGTAGGTCGACAGAAGGGTACGCTTGTGAAAAGCAAAAAAAACTCAGTTTTGGGTCCAATTAGCTCTCTGTACCTTTTGTTACTTTTCTTCCATTGAAAAGAATTGTTTTGTGACAAAAGAATGTTTGCTACAATGTGGTGAAAATCTTTTTCCCATAGCATAGCAGAGGTCAAATACCTTATTTGCTCCTCATCACCCTGGTGGCTACTTTTATCAACGGTTTATATTCGATCAAAAATTGGAACATTCTGTATATTCATTTTTTTTATTTATTTATTATTATTCCATACAACACCTGTATTGATTTGTTTATATAGATAACAATAACACGTTGCAACACAGACAAAAAGATACACGAACAAAAACAAAACGAACAAGTGAACGGAATTCTGTAAATACACACCTTTTACTTACATATTTTAGAATTATTATTTATCAATTATCTATCGATTTAATTAACAGTAATCTTTTATTTAAAAAAAAATAATAACATAATGTTAGTAAATCCATTTAAAAGTTATTCTACAAGCACAAAAATAAAAGAAAAAGAGGTGTATACGAAAAGATTCTTGAAATACTTTCTATTTTAATTTAAATAAAGTAATCGTTATTTTTATAAACGTCTTACATGGCATTATAAAAGCTATAGCAAGAAAACGTTAAGAGAAAAAAAAATGGAGGCGTGGGAGAGTTTATTCTGCATTTGTTTTTTTTTTCGTATTTTATTTCCACATAAATTGTATACATAGTTGATGTGTTATATTCAATTGTTATTTGAATGTAACAAACAAAAATTTGATATATTTTCTTTGTTTGTTTGTAACTACATACATGATTAACAATAATCGGTCATTAACATTTCGACTTTTGTAATTTGGTTCTTTGTCATCTATCTCTAAAAATTTTTTGTATCTATTTTACAGGGTGATGCAATAAACTGGTAGAGAGATTTATTTGAAAAACAGTTGATATCAGATAAATTATCATGAAAATGGTTTTATCTCAACGCCAGCGAGAGGAGCTGTAAGTAACATTTTTTTTCTATTATTATTATTATCATCATTAAAAAATAATGTTTTTGTCGACTTAAGTATGTGTTGAAAACACTCGTTTCTTTGGTGAAAAGTAGATTTAGACAAATTAGTAATTTTTATGTCAATTACACAATAAATTGTGTATTGTAACGCCTGATGAACACCACTTGACTTGGATTTGTTTTACATGAACAAAAAAGAGGAAACATAATACATAAATACAGAGTTGGTGATACAACTAGATAGTTGTATTATAGTTCATCAGAAGTAGGCCGGTTTTTACTGTAACTTTTATCCTAATTGTTTTGCCAGTTCTGTATATAATTTTTGTAGTTTTCCTTCTAAAGCGACTATTCTAAGATTCTGAGTCAGTAATGATCAACACATTAGACAAAGTTAGATATATTTAATGAATTAAGGTTCTTTATTTGGTACATTTTCCCACAAATATGGAAAGATAAAAAGTATACTAACAACTTAAGTAAGACTCCAAATGATTGAAGGCCAATTGTAAAGTTAGAATGCGATAGTAGGCGGTGGAATCGAGTAAAATCCAACAAGCCTTTCACTTGATTACTTATTATTGGCCAACATCTTTTGTTTGGACAATATTATCTATATCTAGATCTAGTATGCCGGTATATACAGAGTGTTTTGATTAAAAGATACATAAAACAAAACAAGAAATAAGTATTTGAATAAGTGAGAAAAACAAAAACAAGTAACTCTTATTTCTCAATTTGCCCAAAAAGAAAGAATCATGTTTATAGTGTTGATCACTGAACAGAAAAGGCTGAAAGAAATTGCTTATTCATTTGTCCCTAAGCAAGTTGCAGAAGGCTGTTCTTGCACCAATTATTCAGTTTTAAAATCTACTACTATACTCCGTCCAAAAATTAAGTATAAAATTTCAAATGACAGAAATACAGCTAACCTACGCAACGATAAATAGTTCCTTTATTAAGACCTCCAAAATTTACCACCAAAATATGTAAATAAATGTAAATACATATCAATATGTAAAAGTTAGGAACTTTTCCCACATTAAGTTGCATATAACTTATTATCTGTCATTTGAAATTTTATACTTAATTTTTGGACAGAGTCTACTATGACTTTTGCTACTTTCTTAAAAATAGGGCCAGTTATCCAATTTTCGCACGTTTTACACGGAATCTCAATGAATTATTTAAAAAAGAGTCGTACTGCTGGTATAATTTAGAAAGCGGCTCCAATTTTGACAATTTTTCCCTGCGGCATATCAAAAATTAAGAGAATCGGAAAAAGCTTCTAGATCGTATCTGTTTTTTTTTTGTTTAAGTTGCCTTATAGGAGATTTACACTGCACACCTAATTCGAGACCTTATCGAGTAATTGTTACGAAGAAAATTACTGTTTTTTTTTACGTGTTACGGAAAGTTAGCGAGTAAATGTTATCAAAATCAGCGTTTTTGCAGCTTTTAGAAAATATAACAATTAAATGTGGAAAATCATGAAATTAACAATAATTACGCTATTGTTTTTTTTTACTAATTACGACAATATTATAAAACTTATTATTGCTTTATAAAGTTGGGTGTGTGTAGACACATCCGCTTTCTAATGATGATTTTAAAAATCGATTGATTGATCAATTTTAAAGAAAAATAATAAGCAACAGCAACAACAAGAAGAAAATGTTAATACAGTTATTTTGTTGATGATAGTAATGATAATTGTTGGTTGGCCTTTCTTATGGTATGCACACGTACAGTGAACTTTAATTTCAACTGTTTTTCAAACCGTCCGTGTACAATCAACTTGATCACGAATAAGTACAGTTAAAAGGTTTTATCCTCTCTATCTTTGTTGTATTCTTTAAATTTTATTTTATTTATGTCATACATATCTATATATTAATGGACCATTAAAATATATCAAAATGATTGCAAACAAATAATAATTGTTTACTTGACGACGAGATATTATGCCGTTGCGATGGCGTTATGAAAAATAATAGCCCGTTGCTATGATAAACAATCTTTTTGCAGTCATTAAAAAATGTGATCATAACCTCAATTTTTCAGATATCAGCCCTTGATACATTAATTACTATTTCATTCCAAAATGTTGTGATTTTTAGGACACGTTCTGTGTTTATTGTGAATGTATCTCTATCATCCGGTCTTTCACAATAAATCAAATATAACGACACATCTTATCAACTTTCACTTTATCAATTGATTTGATTTGATTTGATTTGATTTAATTAGAGGATTATTTGATTGATTGTATCCTGATGTATATGGAGAGACTTTCAATTTTTTTTTCAACTATATTCCACTTGTTTGTTTATAGTCATCGATTGAAACTACTTTCTTTTCTTGATATTGTGTGTAGATTTCAATTTTTTTCTTCTTTTCATTACCATTTATTTTCAATTTTTGATGATATTAATTTAAATACAATTATTTTTGGGAATTGAGAGAGAGACACTATAATGATGTTAATTATTATTATTATTATTATTATTGTTGTTCTTGTTGTGTTGAAGAACAGATTGTTGGTGAAATTTCCGTTTCCTATTCGAATCGTGTGACTTGACTTATTTTTCTTTTTGTATTGTTTTGTCGTTATACCAATTGAATTATTGTCATTATTGTACGCAATTTTATTTAATAATAATAATAATAATTCTTAATAATCAAAGTAACATGAAGTGGAAAAAAAGTGGCACGTTTTGTTGTAAAATGATGACGATGTGTGGTCATGTCATGCTTAATATCCATGTGATATGATCTTTAAGATTATATATCATTTTTTTTATGCTTATATACAGTAGAACCTCTATAAGTCGAACGTCAAGGGAGACATGAAAATTTATTTTTTCGAGTTATGGAGGGAAATATGCACGGAAATTTCGACTTACAAAAAGGGTTTAGATTGAAGGGAAGGGAACACAACATTTCTTCGAGTTTAAAAAAATAGGAAAATATTCCATCCTCTGCAACTATTATGCAATTTCGTTGAGGAGCAAACAATAGAAGTGGAAAATCAGATTTTAATTGGATTAAATCTTGATTTTACATTAGTGATGCCATCGAGCTATGAGAGATTAAAATGGCACGTAAAATCGATGTGAGATGTGAAAAATCTCTTCTCTTGATGTGCGCTTCATGGAAAGATTTTAAAAATACAGCAAACTACCTGTAAAAACTAATTAAAATTTTTATTGAATTGAGGAAACTATCAAAAACGAGATAGTTATCATTATTAAGCAAATAATAATTGTTTACTTGACGACGGGCTATTATGGTGTTGCGATGTCGTTATGAAAAATAACAGCCTGCTGTAGTTGTTTTGAATAAAATAGTACCTACAAAAATATTCTATTTTCTCTGTTCAACATTTGGAAGTAAAGCCTGGTTTGTCGGCAATTCTCAACTTAAAATTGTTTTATTCTGCTGACTTAACCCAAATGTTTTTGGAACACTTTGAAAAATGTCCTTCTTTTGCTATCACAGATTCCAGAATGATGGAGATTAGTGAATTTGGGCGTTGAAGCTTCGTTTTTTTCATGTTTAATTATCTATTTAAATAAAACTTGGGGTTTCTTTAACAACAGTTATCCATTAATCTTTACTGTCGAGTAAACTGTGTCAACAATACTGCCAATAGATTAACGAATAGAAAATTTTATTAAATATACATCTTCCACATGATAAAATATTGTTTCCAAACAATTCATTCGAACGTAAAATTATCAAAGCTTTCCATCCACGATCAAATCCTACCTACGATCATGTTAATAAATTTTATACTTCAACTCGTCTTTTTGTTATTTTATTATTACGACGAAAATAGATTCTTTTAAATATAAATGCAGTGTAGATTTTAGAACTGTAGATAAACTTGTAAAATTTGATGTTAATAGGTTATTTGTTGTTACTTTTATCTTCAAATTCAAACAAAGTTAATTTCGAGGTTTCTCTCGATTTGCAAATTTGTTGTACTTGATGTGAAAGCTTGGCCTTTTTTCCCCTAACCTGTTTCTAGAGTAGATTAAGATTAGATCATATAGGTTCAGTCAGTCAAGAAGTAGAGAATTATTGAATAGTTTGAATTCCTTGTATTGGAATATCCACCTACAACAACCCACACATACATTTATACAAAAACACACCTGTTGTTGTTGTGCCTTGTAAACAGTTACCTGGTACAGAATTCTAGATAAATATTGATGTCAGAGTACCTAATTCTTTATCAAACAGAGTTGATGTGTATGCATCAAAAGTTATTGACATTGCATTATCCTCCCAACAACAAAAAATATGTATGTTAATAGTTTTTTGAGAATACTTCCTCCCTCCCCCTTCAAATTAAATCTCACATCATTATCTATGAATTCATGCCTTCAGCTGTCAAGTCTTCAATCATTATAGCTGCGAAATAATTGGATACAAGATTTGTTTTGTTTTGTTTTTTTTTTAAGTTTTACTGACTCATGTTAGAATCTTCCGTTGAAGACTTAAAAAATTGCCCATCAATTATTGCACGTATGTAACTTTCATATTTTCCAACGGTAATGCAGTGTAATTTACAATAATGATTCAGTTATTTGCATCATAACTTCGGAGAAGACTTGAAAACACTACTTCTAGGTCATTAAATGTTTGCAATTTGAAAAGTTTAATCAAAGAGGTTTGTACAAAATGATCAAAAATCGTAAGGAATTGCATTCTTCTACTGTTATTCATGCCAAGTTTTAAGCCTAAACGCATTCCATTTGATTCATCACGTATCGAGGAGGTTACGCTCAAAACACCTGAAATCGACATAATAGCCTATCGTGTTCTTATAGTTATTTTTGTTTTGTTTTTACAAAATATTTAATGAGTAAAGGATTCTTTCGAAACGTTTAAAAATTGTATTGAATTCCTTCCAAAAAAAAATGCAAATTTTTGGGTGTTCTTAATTTTTTATTAGAAAATTATCACTTTTATTGATAGAAATGCAATGTATACTATAAGGTTGAAATTTCAATTAAATTTAAATACAATTCTTAACTAATGAATAATCATTTAATTGGAAAAGTAATTAACTAGCAAAACTATAATTAGTCCTTATACGATGAACTGATGACAAAGTATCTTTAAATAAATTCTCCTTTGACATTGACTTCCTTTCATTTGAAAAAATAAAAAATAAATAAATTAGAAAAACAACACTCTCCGACCTGATGATGATTACCAGGACATTCAAATATTTTGTAGCCACTCATTAATATCTATATTGATATAGTGATTGGAACTATTTATACAGGATGTTTCACTAAATTGTTTAGTTGAATTTCTCTAAACAACAAGCAATTGTTTTTGTTTATTTACTGTCGGTTGCTATGGAGTTTACCCATCTCAACGGTAAAGTAAACACTTTACACCGTTGAGGTGGATAAAGTACTACTTTACCATCAAGTTTTTAATCGATAAAGTAAGACTTTAACTGCAAGTATTGAACAAAAATCATTATTACGGATCTTTCCACTGTCGCAATCAAAGTAGTTTTAAACTGTTTAGAAAAAAATTTCAGTTGGAACACTGTGTATAGTAACCACTTGTTATACACTGTAATATCAATATAAATATTTACCTTCTTGGATAACAAAATAATAATAATAATTAAGAATGTATATAAAAAGTTAAACTAACATGTTTTCATTTACATTATATAAACATTTATTATATTAGTGGGTTAAGACATACTTTATACACTAGTGTATAAAGTTTTTATTTCTAGAATACTGCTGGCTATCCACTTCTTATAACTTTAAAGTCTTTTTCAATTGTTCTTCTTGTTCGCCGCAATAAATTTGCGAGGTTTTTTTTTTACAATTTAAATTACATTGTAATTTTGTCCTTAATTAAAAGCAATGTATGGATAATTACCAATTTAGGTCATACTCGATAAGACATTATTATCAAGTCTGTATTGTAAATTTTTGTTAATTCATTAATAATAATTAGGTAATAAGAATTTATGGAATTTTATTGTAAAATTTAATAACAACAATAGTTGGTTTCTATAACAATAGAATTGTATCGTAATTTAATTGTTTTTAATAATGATAAATAATAATAATGGTAGAAGTTCTAATTTTAAACAAGAATCTTCCATATTTAGTAATGAAATGAGGTTAATCCTTATTTAGATAAAAAAAAAACATTGATCGGAATATGTAAAATTGACCTTCACCTAATCAATTCTTCAATAATCATTAAAGAGTGGAGAGAGGTACAGCGAAACTTTTCAAGCAATAGAAATGTGCTCTCTGTACACTGGTCAACGTGTAAAAATTCTTATCAACACTTTCATATTTACAAGGTTGTTTTTTTTTAACAATTCTTTAACATCTGCTCTGTGGAAAATTACGAATCCGTTCTCTAATTATTATTTTAATAATACTGATGATAATTTTGTATTGTTTGGAATTTAACCGAATTTCAACTTCAAATCTTTCCATATATGTATGTAGTAACTTGTTCGTTTGTTTTGGTATTAAAAAAATAAAAAAAGGAGAAGAACAAAAGCAAGCCACCACAAATTAACCTATAAAGTAACTGACTCGATTTTTTATTATTGTTAATTTATCAAGTGTGTAGAAATTCGAAAAAATTTCACTTCAATTTTCAAATTGTTGTATATGAAAGAAATCAATAAATGACGCTGACGCCGGGCGTCGTTACCAATTCATACATACTTAAAATAATAATGGAATTGCGTCGGCGTCGATGTCTATTGGCGTCGACGTCGTCGTCGTCATTGTTGTTGTCACATTGTTTAAATGTTTATTCGTCAATGTCAAGGTGATTATTTACTTAATTATCTAATTTGAATAGAAATTTGGACGAGAGAAGTTTCAACCTTGATAATTATCAAATAATAATTAATAGACAGGAAATTGTTAATTACATAGATTTATATACCAAAAATTTGAATTTTTGAATAGATTTTGGGCGCACCTTGGATTAGAGGGAAAAAAATTGAGATTTCTACGTTTTTTTTTGTTTTTTTTTATTGTTAAGCTTTTCTATAATAGAATTACATCGTTTGCAACAAGAGATGAAGCGAGTATTTTTGGCTTCTACTAACCTTTTGAACCCGTTTGTTTGTTCGAATCCAATTTAGCAAAACTCTGTTGTAACGGACTTTTTTATTATTCTAGATCGCACGTTAGAAGTGAAACTTCTTAGGTTAGAGATGAAGTTCATTTTTTTATTGGTTTATTTTCTTTCTGTCGTTGCCTGAAGGCTCGATTTTTTTCTGCATTTCACTTATCTCAAAACAATATTCATATATACCTACATAATTTAAGGTAGTTGTCCTGCAATACAAATACCATTAAAATTTGAAGTTGTTTTTCACAAGTTTTTAATTTTTTTTTTAAAGTAATCGACAGAAATTTTCAAAAAACTAACTGTTCACTAATGTATTTGTTCTGAGCTTAAAATAAAAATTCTAAAATTTTTGACCGTTTCATTGTTGAATTATAAGAACACAAAGTTCAAAAATTAAAAAAAAATGTACATGCCGACGATTTGAACAGAAACAACTTGGCAACGATGTACGCGAGTATACTATAATATTTGAGCGGTAAATTCAAACGGATATTTATTTTTCCATTTGTTTTATGCGATCCTCTTCTATAATAGAAGAGGGTCAATAATTGATGCATCAAATCCTAAACGCTTATCCAAAACGTTTTTTAATTTATAAATTTACCCTTGTATCGTCATTGCTTTGACATATTTTTATTGTTAAGAGATACTTGACATATGCGACGTTGTCAGAGTGC
Organism: Epicauta chinensis; assembly: GCA_021725515.1. Classification (NCBI taxonomy): domain Eukaryota; kingdom Metazoa; phylum Arthropoda; class Insecta; order Coleoptera; family Meloidae; genus Epicauta; species Epicauta chinensis. The sequence continues at coordinate 59,380 of JAEDXX010000238.1, forward strand.
AACTTATGAAAATTTTTAATAGTATTTGTGTAATCGCATATATCCATGGGTACAGTCTTAGACACAAATTGTGGCTCATTTCCATACAAGCTCATCTATGCAAATAATCCAAAACTTTTTGACAATATTTTAGCAGGACAACTACCTTAACGCCATTAATTAATTTTTAAATACAAAAATCATAAATCGCGGTAGGCCAGGAAATTTTAGTTTCGTTGCAGAGGGCGCTGTACATCGATCAATGATACCAACTTTAGACCCTAATGTTTATTTTACACAGTTGGCAGAACTGACAGAGAGAGAAAGAGCAGAAGCGACGCTATGGCAACGCTCCCACTCTTCTCTCTCAGCTGTCTGTTAGTCCCTTCACGGAATCTCTCATTTTTGTTACGCTTCCGAACAAATTTAGTACCCTACCGCGCTTAAAGAAGTTTCTTTTCAATAAAACAGAAAAAATATATAAAAAATAGCTTTTTATCACAAGAGACTCTGTGTTGAAGTTTTATAATTGTGTATCGTAGATTTATTGGAAAAAAAAAAGTCTAAAAATTCCTGATTTTTAACGCAACCTTATCAGCTATTGTTGTTTCTAAGAAGCTCCTACCACCAGAATATCTCTAATTTCATTCAATTAATTTACTGTTTCCTTCTTTGAAATAAAAATGTCAATATAACGACAATATACAGTAGTGGCAAATGAAATAGGCATATTAGATAAGACATTAAAGTTGTACAACACATATTTTAGAAAGTTGATCGAACAGATTTCATTTTCGGTAAATCGATCTGATTTTCTACATATTTTGCGAATTTCACATTGCGACTTTCTCCCGCAATTTCTCCGATTCTGATCGAGACTCGTCACTCTTTCAATTTTTTTTTGTAACAATTTTTGACTGAACGTCTTGACTTGCCAAGTTGCTTAAATCAAACTTAATATTTGATGTTGATTAAAATATGTAGATTTATGTAATAACTTATTCTACATAATTTACTAATGCATGTATTTATCGTTTTACAATTAATTTAAAATCAATCAAACGATTATAGAAATAACAAAATTAATCTATAATTTAATAAAATTACTGAATAGAAAGATAGTTATTATCATCATTCATCTAACTATTAATAACATAGAAACGTTTTACATCCACTTTAAAATCAATTAGAAATACAGTTGTAATTATAGAGATGAGACTTTAAAGAATTATAAATTTTAATAAAATCCAGACTTTCAATTAACCTACAAATTGCATACTTAAGTAATCGAAAGAGACAGAGACTTAAGTAACGTTTAATGATTGTTATAATTGTGTCTCTTAATATTTTTTTCTTCTTTATTATTTATTTGTAGTAACAAAGCCATCGCTGATTATTTGGGTAGTAATGGTTATATGAATGCATTAGAAGCATTTAAAAAGGAAACCGATATGCCCAATGAATTGGAACGTAAATTTGGTGGTTTATTAGAAAAGAAATGGACATCAGTGATACGTTTACAAAAGAAAGTGATGGAATTAGAATCGAAATTACATGAAGCTGAAAAGGAATATATTGAAGGTGCACCAACACGTAATAAACGTTGTCCACAAGAATGGATACCACGACCACCGGAAAAATTCACATTATCTGGCCATCGAGCACCTGTAACACGTGTTATATTCCATCCATTATATAGTCTATTAGTATCATCATCAGAGGATGCAACAATTAAAGTATGGGATTTTGAAACTGGTGAATATGAACGTACATTAAAAGGTCATAGTGATTCAATACAAGATATTGCATTTGATACAAACGGGAAATTATTAGTATCGTGTAGTGCTGATATGTCAATCAAATTATGGGATTTCCAACAATCGTACGAATGTATACGTACAATGTTAGGGCATGATCATAATGTTTCCAGTATTGCATTTATGCCAAATGGTGATTATGTTGTATCGTCGAGTCGTGATAAAACAATTAAAATGTGGGAAGTATCAACTGGTTATTGTGTCAAAACATTTACTGGACATCGAGAATGGGTAAATATTAATTATTAATTAATTTTATATAATATCATAATTATTTACTTAACAACGAGCAATGATGGTGTTGCGATAGCGTTATAAAAAATAATAGCCCGTTGTTAAGGCGCGTTGCTATGATAAACAACTTTTTTGCTGTCATTAAAAATGTGATCATAACTTCAAATTTTCAAATGAAAATTTTTTAAAAAATCACCAAAAATAAAGTTAAACTGCTTTTTTTTTTGCTTGATACATTAATTACTATAATTTAATTAATTAACAGGTGAGAATGGTACGTCCATCACCTGATGGTACATTATTAGCAAGTTGCTCCAATGATCATTCAATACGTATATGGCATGTGTATTCGAAAGAATGTCGAGCTGAATTAAGAGCACACGAACATGTGATTGAATGTGTTGCATGGGCACCTGATTCAGCCACGAATGCTATCAATGAAGCGGCCGGTGTTGATAATAAGAAAGGTGCCCATATGGGACCGTTTTTGGCTTCTGGGGCACGTGACAAAACTATACGGTAATTAATCAAAAAAATAATAATAATATTTTGTTTAATACTAACTGTCAAAGTCCTACTTTATCGACTAAATGCTTGTCGGTAAAGTAGTTCTTTACGCCACCTAAACAATCAAAACAAATGCTAGTTGTTTAGGGAACCATAGCAACCAACAGCCTTTGATAGCTGTATATGAGTTTTGTATTGTACACGATGGTAAAGTCCCTTTACCACCTTGTACAGTAAATAGCTACGGTTAATAATAAAAATAACACGAAATTTTTTAAAGGATATGGGATGTTGGTGCCGGTGTGGCATTATTCGTTCTAACAGGTCACGATAATTGGGTACGTGGTGTTATCTTCCATCCAGGTGGTAAATTTATGGTATCCGCAAGTGATGATAAAACATTACGAGTATGGGATTTACGGAATAAACGTTGTATGAAAACATTAGAAGCTCATAAACATTTTTGTACATCATTAGGTAAAAATTTCTAGAACAACTTTCGAGATTTCAACTTTTTGTCGTTGACTCTGCAGAAGTCAGTTTTATATGAAAACTCCTTCCAATGACTGATCGAAGGCATTGCCAGTTTTAGAGGGGGGTCATAGGGGCACCTGCCCCGGGCGCAATTAAGCCTCAGTACGGATCTGATCGACGGTTTGGAATCTCTTAGATTTTGTTGAGATTTCATCGCATTTCTACCGATTATTATTATTATTATTCGTAATCAATAATCGATGATTGTTATGGTTGAGTTTACCTTGTTCTCAGCAAATTCGCTTATAATTGGATGTAGAGTTATATAATAACGAATTATGTGGGATTCTATTGACTGGAAACTAATAATCTTATAGCAAATTACTGAATTTTTGTAGATATTGCACAGCTTGTTTATTGATCTTATTACATAACTACATCCAATTGATTTGAAAAGATAATGGATATTTCTTTAAAGAAAAACACACAAACAAAACTTGATGAAAAATATGAAGCGATGGGTTAATGATTTGCCTATCAAACACTAGAAAGATTGATAAAAACTGACCATTGTACAACATTCTCTTTGGACTTTTCTTTGTCCGTTTTGATGATCTTTTTTGCCCTGTTTTCTTTCATATTTTTCGTTTTTTTTTGTAATTTTTTTTGGAGCAATTTTTGCGATATTTTCTCATCACTCTTTTTTGCAGTTAGTCATACAGAATTGCATTTCTTCTAAAATATCTCACACCCTCTACGGAATTTGTCGCCACTCATTCTGGATCGTAAATGATAAACTCTCGAAGTCATAATTTTGATTTCTTCCTCCGCCGTTGGTTTAAGATCCTTTCTCTACTGTGCGCCTCCTTTTTTATTGTGCAAAATGACAAAAAGTTGAATTTCTACCGTGTATTTGTTTTTTTTTCGGGTGTGTTAATCGAATAAAATATGTGACTTTTGTTTTAGATTTCCACAAATCACATCCGTACGTGATTTCGGGCAGTGTTGATCAAACGGTGAAAGTGTGGGAGTGTCGTTAATTATTATTTACCGCATTATAATCATCAATCATCATCACAATTTGATTTTTAAACCAATTAGTTTTGTCGAAATTTATTTAATTTTCTTCTTAAACAAAACAAAAAAATTAAGGCTCAATCAGAAATATACGAGAGAGACAGAGACGACACGTTAACAAAAAAAAAAAACATAAGATAATTTATTTCTTGAAATGAAGAAAATTAACTTTGGTGTACATTTAGTTACGTTTAAAACTATAATTTTAGTTTTTCTTTTGTTTTTGTTTGTTTATTAGTGCAAATATTTCAGTTATGTGATTCTCTAATCGAGTATTTATAATGATTAAAAACAAAAAATACAAGAAGAAACAAATAATCTTGAAACTTTCTTGTAGTTTCTTCTACAATTTAAGATTTGATTTAAGATCTTTATGTAATTAATTGTTTAATTGTGATATATTTTTGTTTTAAATAATCCGAAACTACAGGATCGTAATGGTGGTGTATTTGGCTTAGTTCGCTTAATTATTAATTAAAAAAAAAACAAAATATCTATATACATATATAATAGAATTAATCCGGAAATTTCGTTATATTTGTTGTTATCATTTTTCTTTTTTGTAATCTTTAGGGAGATTATTTAGTCTTGATATTTAAACATTAATATTAACAATTATTAATAATAATAATAATAATAAGCAGCTTAGGTAACTATTTACAATCTATTTCTGTTTTTCAGAGAAGTAGAATTATTTAAAAAAAAAACAACAAAACTACTCGATAATATTTAGTGTTAGTTGTTACAAATTTAGCCCAAATGTAGACAATTAAAATGTGTAAACTTTTGCACATCATTAAGCTTGTGCTGCTGCTGCTTGCTATCATTGCAATTAGTAGTATGCTTCTCTTTTCGTTTCTCTGTTATCTTCCCATATTTCCATCAAAATTAAAATTTAGACACCTGTATATATATTTTTATAGTTAATACTCAGCAAAGTTATAATTTTTTTTTGTGGGGTGGGAGGGGGGCGTTTTTAAATTACCACATTTATGAGTTAATTATCGCTTATAATTGTGCACAATGTTTATCCAATATTTACATTTACAATTGATCAAAAAAAATATAACTTTTTGAGTAGAATTTGTGAATTTTCTTCTGTATATAAAATCAATAAAACACATAAAACAAACAAATAAATATCTCTAAATGTTGCCAGACTTTGAGTGTTATTGGGGCGTCCTTACACGCTATAACAAGCAAGTTACACAATAAAATAGGCAAGTCACACAATAGAATAGGCGACTTGCACATTTTAACAGGCAATTTGTGCCAACGGCTCGGGCCCAAGCTAGCTTTCTTAACCCTGCAGGCAAACTTATTTTTGGCGTCCCTCTCATTCGACTGAAGCCTCAGGCCGGTCCTGTTATCCGGATAACAGACAATTTACTTTTTTCATTTTGGACGTTGTTTCAGCACACCTGCCACTGGTATTTTTCTTTTTACTGTAATTTCTTTCAACTGAACAATTGAAGTTGAAATGATTACGTTTTAAAGAATTATGTAATATGCACAATGAAACAGACAACTTTCACGGTATTTGGTGCTTTATTTGGCACACAAAATAGTGAAGCGCACAATAAAACAAGAGAAGCAAAGAATCGGAAAGGCACAATACACACTGGCGGGGCCCGAGCCTAGGGCTGCACAATATGGGGACGCAACTTCAAATACGTTATCCTTTTTCAACTAATTCGAAGAAAAATTCCATCTTTGTCTGATACACACACCTATAAATGATCTTCAAGGTCAAAAGAAACAAATGTTTCCCCAAAGAAATAAATCTCTAAATTTGCCGAATATGTTGGAATTCTTTAAATATGCAGGTGTGGCGTACTGAGAAGGAGCCTTTGGGGAGGGCATTCAAAAATCATAAAATAACAGTAAATGGAAGATTTCTGTAATATCACATGTCCCTAATCCATCTGCCACCCCCTGTATATCGAGCCAAATCATACAAAATCTTTACAAAATACCGATTAAATATGCTTTTATTTTAAACTTCAGCTACAAATAGACACATATAAAGTAAATTAATGTTACTTGATATTAAAAAAAAGACCGTAATAATAATAATTATAATAATAGAAATTAAAATCTACGTCTCTTCGGTATAAAATCATCACGACGATCATCAATCCATCTGCCACGTCCGCCACCACCACCGCCACCCATTCGGCCCCCCATATTACCACCGCCCATATTCCCCATATGTCCACCCATATGATTCATATTGCCCATATTTTGATTGGGTGGTCCTGGTGGCCCCGGTGGCGGTTGATCCTCATAATTCTCCTGTTTATTACCGAATTGCGGTGGGGGTGGTTGTTGTTGCTGTTGTTGTTGTTGGCCGTACATACGTTCACCTTCATTGATAATATTGTGCAATTCATGCGCTTGCATAAAAAGATTGTTCTCCTGTTGACGTCGACGCATATCCTCTTCTTGTTGTATTAAACGGGCCTGTAGTGATTCTTCACGACGTCGTATATGCTCCTCGTTACGGCGCCGTTGTTCCTCCACTTGACGCTCCTTCATCTCCCATTCTTGTTTCTGACGTTCACGGTTCAGTTCACGGGAACGTAATTCTTCACGTAACATCTCTGTTTCGTGTTCGTAACGTGCGTATTCCATTTGTGCCTCTAATTTCTCCTTTTCAATAGCCAATTCCTTCTTTAAAGCTAACTCTTTTTCCGCATACAATTCCAATAATTGTTTCCAACGTATACCGTATTCGTGTTCGAATGATTTCAATTCGGCAAAACGTGGACCACGGCTACGTGCCTGATTGTAATCGGGATTACGTTTCGGTAGTAATTTCTCTGGATAGCCATCAGTGTCCGTGACGAATTCGAAGGATTCCACGACAACCGGTTGTAGGGAATTGGTTAAGAAGAAACAGCGTTCGTTGCATTTCCGGACGGCAGCTGTAGCGGCGCCTTTTCGAGCAAACTCCACCACACCTTCACCTGGAAAATTCAACAACACAATTAGTTAAGCCCCCGCATCTTCGACCTCAAAATACGGTGTTTTTTCTTAAGATCTCACGGTCGCATTTCACAATTTGAAGAGAAGGTTGATCGCTCAAACGATTACAAAAGAGAAAATCTCGGTCCCTCTTAAACTTTTTTTTTCTAACTTTCTTATCAACTTTCTTAAAAACAAGGGCTCAAGATTCATCAAAATCCGTGGGTGGTTATGTAGTTTTGCATACAAGGACGATAGCAATCAGTACCAGCAAACCAATTTTACGTTATTCCTGATATCAAATATTAAAAATACACACTTTCAGATATCACCTATTCCTGTTATAAAGGGGTAAACCACCCACTTTAATCCTTCATCAAAAATGATTGCATTATCCGATTTTAATAAAAATAACGTCATTTGTTAGAGCAAAGAAAAATAAAGCTTACCGCCTTTTCGATTTTTTCAAAAAAAAAAACAGTTTTTAGGGATGAAAAATTTATTTTTATATTTTAATGACAATGACTGATTATAAGCGGGAGATTTTGTTAAATTATTTGTCAAGTGTATATTTATTCAACAATCCAACAGCTAAACGTTATACGAGGCATGTTTTTTACGTAAGTACCGTTTTGCCGCACCGCTGCGGTCGGCGTTCTGTGCATGCACACTGGGTACCTACATCTCTTGTCTACGCACTGACGTCATTACAGTCAGATTCCTCCTTTTTTACGTTGTGTACTGAGTGTTTAAGATGCCTTCGATAATCGTGAGTCCCGCCGACTGTGAAGTACGGGCTGTTTTAAGATTTCTTAGTGCTAAAGGCCTAAAACCAATCGCTATTCATCGTGAGATCTGTGCAGTTTACGGAGAACAAAAGACGTGGCAAGTTGAGCAAGGGCATCGTTTTGCTGCATGACAATGCCTGTCCGCATGTGGCTAATCAGACCAAAGATCTCATCACATCTTTTCGATGGGAAACTCTAGATCATCCTCCGTACAGCCCTGATCTGGCGCCCAGTGACTACTATCTGTTCCTGCACTTGAAGAAACACCTGCTGGGCGGTCAGCATTTTCAAGACGATGACGAAGTCAAAACAGTTGTGATGCAGTGGTTAACAAGTCAGGCGGCAGACTTCTATGAGGAGGGTATTCAAATCTGGTACAACGTTATGACAAGTGCCACAATATTGACGGAAATTATGTAGAAAAGTAGATTAAGGTACAGGCTTTCATGTAAAAATAAAATTATTGAGATATCTTAGCACGTCTTTGTTTAATTCCAAAACGGTACTTACTTTAAAAACACGCCTTAGTACATCAAATATATAATTGTTTTTAGATACAGTCAAACCTGTGTAAGGGAGAACTGGATAAGCGAGAAAACTCTATAAGTGAGAGTAATTGTCAGGTCCCGAAATTTTACCCCTCTAAAACCTCTATGAGCGAGAGACAAAAACCTGTATAAGTGAGAGTCGTTTTTAGCTCATGGACCTCTGTAAGTAAGATTGTTAATGGCCCGTACCTCTATAATCGAGAGTTAAACGTATTTATAACTCATTCTTAAATTTTAAAGAACTCTTACAAGGAAACTATTCGAAGTGTCATCCTCCGATTTTTTTGAGCTTTTGATATGTTGTTGTCCATCGAAAAATAAGCGATGCATATTTTTTCTTAGCGGCTCTTATTGCGTTTTAAGGGGTGAAATGGACCCTCAAAGATTCGTCAAAATCCTGGTGGTTATGTAGTTTTGCATATAAAGACGATAGCAATCAGTACCAAACCAATTTTACGTTATTCCTGATATCAAATAATAAAAATACACACTTGCAGATACCACCTACCCCTATTATAAGGGGGTAAAGCACCCCTTGAAAAACTTTAATCCTCCATAAAAAATTATGGCATTATCCGATTTTAATGAAAATAACGTCATTTGTTAGAGCAAAGAAAAGTAAAGTTCACCTGTTTTTGGATTTTCTGAAAAAAATAGTTTTAAGGGATGAAAAATTATTTTTTTTATTTTGATGAGAATGACTGATTATAAGCGGGAGATTTTGTTAAATTATTTGTCAAGTATATATTTATTCAACAATCCAACAGCAAAACGTTATACATCAAATATATAATCGTTTTTACATAATATATTAAATATAAGTATAATTTTTCCACCCTCGAAATTGGTAATAGAATTGTGACGATTATCCTAACCTTCAAATAAACACACATCAAATATGAATAAATAAAATACTACAAATCAAGGGATCGCCAACCTTAACGTCAAAAAATCCCAAATTTAACCTCGAAATTAATTTTCCAAAAAATTATAATTATTGTTATTTACCGCGTGAAATTAATCAGTTCAATTAGAAATTTTAACTCAAAGGATACTATCAATAAGTAAATTAATTCAATAAACGTTTTAGATCTTATGTTATTATTATTTATTGCAATTTTCTAAAATAATAACTTGGAGATCAAGTTAGGGATTTTCCGCTGCTTAGGTTGGTGACTCCTTGATTTGAAGTATTTTGGAAAGACAGGTTAGAAACAACCTTCACAATTCAATCATTTGACACGTACGCACTTAAGGGATGAAAAAATCACAAATAATTTAATAAATTATCTAAAAATTATTGTATATTTGATTTATAGCGGTTTGGTATTGGATTACTCTATAAATATTTACGTGACAAATTATTTAATAAAACTTCCTGGTTATAATCAGTCATTCTCAAGAAAATATAAAAATAAATTTTTCATCCCTTAAAACTGCTTTTTTCAGAAAATCCAAAAACAGGTGAACTCTCATTAAAATCGGATAATGCAGTAACTTTTTAGGGAGGATTAAAGTTTTTCAGGGAATGGTTTACCCCCTTATAACAGGGTAGGTGATATCAGGAATAACGTAAAATTGGTTTGGTACTGATTGCTATCGTCCGTATATGCAAAACTACATAACTTGGTACATTTCACCCCTTAAAACGCAATAAGGGCCGCTAAAAAAATATATATGCATCGCTTATTTTTCGATGGACAACAACATATCAAGACCGCAAAAAGATCGGAGTTGGACACTTCGAATAGTTTCCTTGTTAGTTTTGTTTGGTATTGGAGAGAGAGCACGTCTTGTACCACTTTTCCAAGTTTATTTTATCCTACCTATATTTTGCGATTTTTTGCAAGTATATTTTAATACAGTTTTTCAAGAACCATTACGATTAATAAATTAACTTATAGGTACAAATTATATAGTTTTAATAAGACTTTGGATTTTCTTTATTAGAATTAACTTTAGCGGCTGTATTTTAAATTTTATTTTTGTCATTATATTACGTACTATTTTGATATAGAATTGCAAATTTAAATCCGAATTTATCAGTCAGCGATGCAAGGATCGCTTATTATAATGTTAGGAGAAAAATTAAGAAATTATTGTGAAAATATTTGTGGGGGGACGCAGCTTTGTGTTGCATATATTTTTGGTAAGTTTCAAATGTCTGATGGTCAAATCGGAGCAATAGGGGATAGGAAACAGACCCTTAATTTACCATTCGAATTGTTGATATCGGCGTTAACTCACCGGTAGGTTTGCCGCGTTCATCCACAGTAACTAGAGCCCGTTCAACTTCACCAAAAACTTGAAAAGCGTACGCCAACAGTTCATTTGATACGAAATTCGGTACATTCTTCACTTTAATCGTAGCATTATTCGGTGCAAATCGTACTTTCAAATTTTTACCACGAAATATCGTCCCATCCAATTCCAATTTAGCCTTCTCGGCATTCTTGTGGTAATCGTACTTAACGAAACCGAAACCGCGTTCTTTATTCAAAAACAAATCAGCATGTTCACCAAATTTACCCAACAAATCCTTTAAATCTTCCTCACTCGCTTCGGAATTGATATTACCGATGTATAAACGATTTCTACCCGAAAACTTCTTCTCATTATCACCGCCATCATTGGCTATCGGTAGATCAATAGTTGGGCCACCGATAGCGGCCAATTTCTCTTGGAATTTCTCCACGAATCGTGGATTATCCTCGTGTGTATTCTCGATCTCATCATTATTACCACTCTGATTGAAATTGTTGCGATTATTAAACTTATTATCACTATTACTATTATTGTTGTAATGTGAACGGAAACCACCACGTCGTGGACCACTACCACCACCGAGATTACCACCGCCGCCGCGTCTATTGAAATTCTCACGTTTCGGATGTTGGAATTGTTTTGGATTATTATTGGTCGAACCAGATGATTCTTCCGGTGTTTCAACATTGGTTTCTTCTTGGATGGGTGCCGACATTTTCGATTGCAACTGGATCAAATCTGCACAAACAACGATCGAGGACAACAATGGGCGCTCACAGTGTCGCCACCAATACACCACCAAATTACCCCAAAACTAATATGGCGGATACGGTTACAATTGGTGCTTTCAATTTTCTTAGGTTGGTGTAAGTGTGTTGTTAATTTGCATATTATGCGTCAATGATCAATGGTAGAGATTTCAATAGAACGGGGCTTCGTTGGAAATTACTTGTCGAACTATAAAAATACTTCAATTTGTGGACACTAACAATAAATATAATTGTTGACAACAATGCACACCTATTTTGTTGCCAATGGTATAACGCTAAAATCCCTAAAGTAATGCGATTAATCGGTTACAATCTAGTGATTTTTAATTTGTTATGATCGTAATCGTTTGGCACCACTGTTGTGTAGAAAGAGACAACTGTATACAAAATTGATGTGATTTTTTACGCTTCATTAAATTTTAAAAAAAGTGTTTTTTTAACAATTTTATTAAAATTTATTCATTAAATAGCGTTATTACACCACAATGGTTTTCTCAAAAATCTTTGGGTAAGTATTGTGGACCATCAGTTTGGAGGTTATGTTCGTAACGTAACCTCACAATTTTCTAGATGATTTATCTGTTTCGTTCACTACCTGATTCCGGGTGAATATCACGAAGAAATGTCGGGACCACAGCATCATTTCATGCAGAATCTCAACAATAACCAACAGAATGCGATGCGCAACCAATTCGGTCCGAATCCAATGCAAAATCAAATGGGCAATCCGATACAGAATCAATTAACGAATCAATTACCGGTTGGTATAGCGAATCAGATGAACAATTCAATGATGGCATTGAATAATCCAATGAATCCGAATCTAGCTGGCAATAATCAAATGTTGGGACAATTGAATCAACAATACAATATCAATGCTAATAATCCAATGGTACCACACCAACAACCGAATCCGTTACAACAGATACAGCCGAATTCTATGGGTAATATTGGGGTGTGCTAGAAATTATTCGATTTAGATTTGTTGTAAATTGTAGAATTTGCTGGTAATTTACAACATCACAGTATGCAAACGAATCAACAACAAGTCATGCAACAACCGAACGCTAGCGTTGTTGCCACACCACCAGTGCAACAACAACAACAGCAGCAGCAACAACAACAACAATCTAAAGAGTACAATACGGCATCACTGTGTCGGATTGGTCAAGAAACCGTCCAAGATATCGTCAGTAGGACACAGGATGTATTCCAAACGTTACGAGCAATTCAAGTAATCATTTATTATCAATTATTTTCCAATGATAAACGTATAAATTATAGCCACCGAATGGTACCACTCAATCAACGAATGCCAGCAATGAGAAGAAGGCAAAAGTCCAAGAACAATTACGTACGATTCGTGTATTATTCAAACGTTTACGTTTAATCTATGAGAAATGCAACGAGAATTGTCAATTACAAGGGATGGAGTATACGCACATTGAAAGTTTGATACCGTTCAAAGACGAAATCGATCCGAAATATGATGAAAAGAAGAATTCGGAGAGTTATCGGTTGGCGTGCGAAGAAAGTAAAGAGATTATGGAGAAAGTTGTGTTGCAGAACAAACAATTGAAGGAGGTTATCGATCATTTACGACGTATTATATGGGAGATTAATACGATGTTATCGATGAGACGATCGTAGAAATGTCGAGTATTATTGGTTGCCTACACATATTTGTAAATATTTCGATATTCTATTAATTTATTTTAGAATATTTGAATTTATCGGTTGTTTTTTATAGTAATTACGATCTTAAGGTTTAATTAATTAATTATTTTTTTAAATTAATTACGAATAGTTTAGTGTTAGTTGTTGTTGCACGCCGAATTTGATTTTTGACTGGATTTTTATTAAATAATTTTATTATATTTTTATGTTTCCATCAAGTGTTGTGTTGATCGATTATGTGTCGACTCGTGTCGTTGATAAGAACGGGAAAAAAAAGAGAATGCTGATTAATAACTTTTTCTGTCTGTTTTCAACACGTTATCTCAGTAGGTTGTTATTTTTAGCAAAGAAAAAATTCGACTTATCAGTTGTTGTTGTTTAATGTAAATATTTGGATAGTTTCAAGTTACATTGAAACGGTTTTTTTTTTATGTAATAGATTTTATTTGCGGTTTTGTTATCTGGCAGTCTCGCAATTCAATTTCTTCACGATTATAACAACAATATGTAATTTGTCGAGCCTTTTTGCTTGCAAAACAATCAATTGAGACTAGAAGTTTTCTTCAAGTTTGTTACCTTACTCAAAAAAAAAAGTCTGGAACTACTGGATTACTCTTGAGTTTATGTCAAGTGAGACCAAGTCCCATTTGAAAGTTAAGTTTGGGACTTCTGGTCATTAATTTGAATGAATTTACAATTTAGACAGCTTAAGTTTTAGTGAAACTTGAGTGTGCCTTAAGTAACTTTATGTCAGTCGAAAAGATGTGAGACTTTGTAAATATTTGGATACTTTTGGTTTAAACGTAAATACTTCTTATGTAGTCGTTTAATTATTTGCGGTTTTGTTATCAGATTGAGAAATCAGTTTTTTTTTTTATTATAGGGAAAATAACAAATCGGTGCGGGTAAATTTGTTTATGCTTAATGGTGCTTAAGTGGAAAACGACTAGTTTGAATGAGTTATGTAAAAAAATTAAAAGTGCGTGGAACGCCGCGCGTTAGAAGTGAAATTTCTTGGGTTAGAGATGAAGTTTATTTCTTTGATTGGTTGTCTGAAAGCTCGATTTTTCTTCTGCAGTTGTCTTTTTCTGTATTTACATATACAGATGCGGTCAAAAATTTTGGACATTTTTTTTGACGTTTTACTGTTATTATTAACGTTTAATGTCAAAATTACTGACTCTTTGAATATAAAATATTAAAGGCTGTCCTACACCAAGTGACAATTAGAGTAGTCCTTGATGTTCGAAATTTTTTGATCGCAACTGTACAATTTAACGCCATTAATTAATTTATAAATTTTCATTTTAAAAAGTTAACAACAGTGATTCTAACCTCACTTTCTTTGACGTTATTGTTCAAACATTTCGATATTGTTAATTTTATGAATATAAACCAACGAACGGGCGGGACGAAGTCTGCCGGCTCTGCTAGTTAATTTATAAATTCAAAAATCATCGCGGTAAGCCTTGAAATTTTAGTTTCGTTCCAGAGGGCGCTGCACATCAATCAATGCCACCAACTTTAGATCCTAGTGTTTATTTTACGCAGTTGGCAGAACTGACAGAGTATAAGCGACGCTACATAGGGAAAATACATTGAAAAATATTTACACCCAAGCGCGCCTAAAGAAGTTTCACTTAAAAAAAAACGTTTGGAATTGTTTTCAGTTCAAATAAAGTGTGGTCGAGTTGGGGTTGAATGAAATTTTACGAACCGCTTATTATCAAACCAGACTTGTGGCTTTTCTGTTTATAGCTTATTTCAACTTTTCCTCTTTATAAGTCTGTGTAATTTTAGGAGTTCGAGATTTTATAATTCGCTCTGAAATTTGATCTCTTTGATTGCATTTACGATATGGAAAATTAAGTGGAGCTTAAGCAACGAATCAAACTGTATTCATTTTTAAACTGCAATTGTTCTAGACCATTGACTTATTATGGACTGTTTAAACGCAACATAAGTAGGACTTAAGTGTGCCTTAAATAAGGTCATTGTAGTAGCTTGTGAAACCTTGCAAAAATACAACTGGGTCTTTGCCCAGAATAAGCTACCGTAACAGATGGGTTGCAGGATATTATCTTTTTCTTCACATTAGGCGAGAGAATCAAAATTGTTGAACTTAAACAATCCAATACTTAATAGTCGTAATTAGTAAACAAATTAATGCCGATTTATTCGAAAAATTCTGCATTATATGCAAAACACAACAGCTTATCAACGTCGACCTTACTACGTTTTTACTAAGTCAAGGTTCCTACTTTTGCGTGCTAAAAAATGTACGTTTTCTTGCATTCGATCTGGTATAGAGTGTCATTTTTTGATGTTTGTTAAGTATTATCAAAAAATCTTGGAAATAATTAACAAAGCAGCCTTATGTTTGATGGATTAACTATTTTTTATGAAGTTCCCAGAGAGGAGCGCCGAATTTTGCCTGAAACGCTACGAAACTTGGCCCGGCCCTGTTTCGTCGTAATATTAGGTACCCGTTTCCCTCCAAATTAATTTAAAAAGAACAACATAAATCAAGAGGCACGGTTTTTTTGTTGAGTGTTGTTGTATATCGTACAACATTCCAGAATATTTAATCTCAAATTCAGTTGCTTTCACTGAAGATTTCAGCCTTCTCCAACCAAATATGGACGTGCTACTTTGTTCTAGATTTTCATCGATACGTTTTTCATTATAAAATGTTCTAATCTAATCATCGCTTTTTTGAGGAAAAAAATGTTGTAATTGCAACGCAATAAACAAAACAAAAAAACTGCAACTTTGTCACGTAAGCACTGATAAAAAAATGACCCAACAGGCAGTAATTTATCGAATAACTCCTCAAAAAAGGTTATCAAATGTGGATTTGGGAAAAAAACGTAAATAAACAATCATTGTTTATAAATAAAATTTATTTGAAATTCGTCAATAAAATTCGAGTGTTTTCCTAATACGAAACAGATTCATTAAATATGGCAACACGATTTGAATACAAACAATGACTGTTTTTTTTGTTTTTGTTTTGTTAATTAATACCATAAACATCACCACCTTTCCTAAAGTCCGCATTAGCATAAATCGTACCGTTCCATCGGTACAATGCACAAATAATCGAACCAGCATCTGTGTACCGTCTCGTCTTATGTCCAATCTTCATTAAACCATTAATAATATCATCCAAAATCCCATATTCGTATTGGATCTCCATTGGATACAATTGGTGGTGTAGACGGGCCGCATCCACCGCCTCTTTAATATTATCATTGAACCACAACAAACGTATCAATACCCAAGCGATGGATGTTGTGATTTTCGTACCACCACTTGCACCGATCACGACACGTACATTACGATCTTTATCAATTAATATTGCCGGACTCATTGATGATAATGGTCGTTTATTTGGTTCCAATTTGTTGTTGGGCGAACCGGGTAGATTAAAATAATTCGTCACATTGGGAAAGGAGAAGTCGTCGATGACACTGTTGAGAAGGATGCCGGTACGTTGTGATGTGATGCCGGCACCGAAACTAGCAAAGAAACGGTTTCGATTATAATAAAAGTGGTCCACGAGGATCGGGTCCTCCGGACATCGAGCAATGCATTGAGAAGGTTGGATTTTAAAGGTAGTGGGTTCGCCGAGCATCTGTTATAAGTTAGCAAAAAATATATATAGCGACTTACAAAATGTTAACGGAACTTGTAACTGACACAGCATCCCCATTCTCGGCTAATACTGATACGTGCGCCGTACCATGATCATCATTCGTATAATAAATAGCACCATAATCTTTTGGATCTAGACTAGTCGAGTTCGATTTGATCCGTTTACGGATCTCCGTAGCATAATTCTTTGATGTTAAATTCGTTAATAACTAGAAAAATTGAAGAAAAAAAAAGAGTAGTGTTACGAATGGGGATCGAACCCAAAACTCTCTGAAATACTCACTGTAGATATGTTAATAAAATTCAAATCGCCCAATTCAGTACGTTTAGCGTAGGCGTATTTGAAAGCTTCCACAATTTTGTGATACGTTCCAACAGTAGTGTCCGTATCACTAATACTGTTACGGTTCAAATTGTAACCGTTGAGGATATTCATGATGAAACTGAGAAGGATACCGGAACCGGGTGGTGGTACTGAAAATAATCTTGTTTTATCTTCAAATTCAACAGTTACGGGTTCTTGCCATTCAGCACTACAATCAGTGGATTAATTATCTGAAAATTGCTGAAATTCGATGGTGGTTACGTGTAATTTTGTAGATCTTCCGCCGTAATCACGCTACCTAATTCCTGTAAGTCTTGCAGAAACAATTTTGATAGAGTACCATTGTACAGATCATCACCACCATTATCAGCGATTGTTTGTAGAGTTTTACACAATTTCGTTGGTACAATCCGTGTACCGATCAATTTAAATTTACCATCACGTTCGAAGAACCATTCTTTCAAATTAACATCGCTCTCATTCAATTTCGTCCTAAATAAACTCTCATATTGATGTTTACTCATATTGTAGCCTTGTTCGCATAATTTCACAGCCGGCATGACCACCTCCTTCCATGGTAAGCGACCGAAACGTTGATGGGCCGTCCAATAACCCCGCAACTCACCCGGCACACCCACCGCTAGACCACCTATAAACAATTGCATTACACAACGAAATTCGATCAAAATAATCGGGGGTACTACCGCTTTGTGCTTTTTTCGGGTCGTCTTTGTACAGGTTTTCATGGATATGCAGGGGCGCCTTTTCGCGTGCATTCAAAACGTACGCTTTTTCATCGCTTTTAATGTAGATCGTCATCAAGAAACCACCACCAAGACCCATACTTTGCATTGTTACAATACCATTACACAACATTGCCGCAATTGTTGCATCCACAGCGCTGCCGTTGTTTTCGAGAATTTCCCTAAAAATAAAACGTAAAGCCGGTCCTGTCATTATTGTTTTGTTTGTTGGCACAGATAAATGTAGCGCTATTTTGGAACAATTGATGATTATGTAAGAATTTGGAAATTTGATAAAAATAACGAAAATATTGATTAATTTTAGAGATTGGCCCCAATTTTGTTTTGGTTGCGATAAGAACAAAGTTGGCCGTTGTTTTCCAGAATTTCCTTAAAAATAAAACAAAAACTAAAGCCGGTCCTGTTCTGTTATTCTTTTGTTTGTTGGTACAGATAAATGTAGCGCTATTTTAAAACAGTTGATGATTATGTAAAAATTTGGGAAGAGAAGTTTGATAAAAATAACGAAAATATTGATTAATTTTAGAGATTGGCCCCAATTTTTTTGATTTGTTTTGGTTGCGATACAAACAAAGTTGGCCTTGAATTTCTGGAATATTCCATTATTTGGGTGCGATAGTTGGATATAAAAATAATCATTATTTTTTAATCTATTTTTATTTATTTATTTATCGAATTATTACAATTCGTTGTTTATTGTTATTATAACAATTAATAATACCAAATAAAAGCTTAAAATTTCCACAGTTAATTGTAGCTCTGCCTAGAGTTATTTATTGCATTGAAAAATCAAGAGTACAATGGTGGAAATTTATAGAAAAAAACAAATGATAACCAAAAAATCACAGGTCCTCAAACTATAGCAAATAAACCGTCTTTTTTCCACTACCCAAAATCACAGTTATTTGTGGATAAACTTCCAGAACCGAAAAACAAAACAATCAACGCTTCAATTTGCGATTCTGTTCAGTATTCATCATTTTCGTAACGATTTTTCTGGAATGCCCATTTGGGTCGAAATGGTTGGTATGTTCGGTGGCCTCACGTTTGGTACGTTGTTTACCACTATGTCCACTGTAGATATGCTTGTCGTATTCGAAATTGTAATGTTCGTATTCGTCGAAATGAGTTTCGGACATTTTTTCTTCAATTTTTTTTTTGTATTTCGCTTGGAAAACACTCGCAATTTTTGTTTGACGCTTTTGTTTGTTTACAAAACAACTGAATTCTAAACAACCGCAACCGGGTATTTATAGGCAATCGAATCGGCGCATGCGCACTCGAAAATTCTAGAATACCATCAAAACTTGTTTCCAATAATAAACAATTTTGATAAGTTTCACGATAATTGTTTATTTTTTTTCTGGAAACGTCAGGCCCGTATTTGATAATTGATCGCCCCCCAAAAAATCGAATTTTTCTAGAATTTCTAAATAATGTCGATAGAATTCAGATGAATACAGTCGATTTTGCGTGTCAGGTAGAATGGCCTTGAATTTCGAATAGAGATTTGAAAGTAACCGGAAAATTCTAGAAAATCGTTATCACTATACTACGACGTATCGAACATCATGACTCAGAAGAACGTTAAATTTTATCAATTTAACGTTTTTTTTATCAGAAACAAATCGAGTAGGTGTGGAATTTTTTTTTGTGGCTCTATTGTTTATAAAGCCAACCTTGATTTATTTTTCATTTTGTTTTGGAATTGTAATTTTCCATAGCCGACTACACTTATATTGTGCAATCAATTGATAGATGGCAAAAAATAATTTGTTAATTAACAATTTTTTTGCAGAAATTATCAAACTGCTGACATCAATAAATAACAAAGACTTTATACTGTTGACCATCGAGGAGGTTATTATCCTTCTATAAATGATGATGTAATTATATTTATTGTTGTTTATTTATGAATAATAAACAGGACCGGATCTACGGTTGTATTTACTCTGGGGCCATAAGTTTTTCGAGTATCCAAGGTCAAGTCGAACGTTTATTATCACGTTGATGCTAGATTTACATACTTCCGGGGCCGCGTCAACGTGTCAATATGGTGTAATGTGGTTGTTTATTCGTAATAAGTTTTTCACAATCTACTCAAGTCTGAAAAGTGGGGGGTTAGCTGTATATTAACACGTTGACGACTATAATAGATTTATGTGATGGTCTTAGGCCTGATTCACACTAGAGTCCGGTTTCGTTTATTGTGGATTCGGCCTTGACACTAACAAGCCTAAACGCATCGATAAAGAAGTTTACTTACTTGCCGATTTGTGCACATGGCGCCGCATCAACACAAACTGCTGCCTTTTTGAATGTCCGTAGAATCGAGGGTGATAGCGGTAATGGTTTCTTAGGATTCGGTGGTATTAATACAACAATTTCTTCTTTAACATGGTAAATTCCAAAATAATAACACAATATGAAGGCTAAGATGAGCAACAGAAGCAGTACTGTGAGGAAAACGTGTGATTTACGGATTTTTGGCCTGCAATTAGAACAAAAAAAGAACGATTAAAAGGTTGATGCCACGTTGCAACATCGGTCGATTATCATCAAAAGAAAGGGAAATATTGAGTATTTTTTACACAGTCGTTGAAACAAAATATTCTTAATTATAGTGGATTCAAGCACTGGAAGTTTACTAGATTTGACAGGCTTTTCGTTAAATAAAGTACGTAATCTTATGACAATTGGAAAGATACATATGTAAACAAAGAAATCACAAGAAGTGTCAGCAGATACAAGTGTACCAACTGAAATTTAGTACTATACATTCACGTACCCAGGGTAACTAAATTTCAGTTGGTATACTTGAATCTAGTGATATTTCTAGTGATTTTTTTGTTTCCATATATATCTTTGCTATTATCTGAGATTTTTGTTTAATCACAATTCTGTCAAATCTAGTAACCCTAAAGATGATGTTTTTTTGATGGTTTTTATTGTTTAATTTTAGAAAACCTCCAAGAGTTTGAATCGTTGTTTGATAGGCAAAGTGTAACGTTGTCAGGTGTACTTTTTGTTTCGATAAGTTATTATAGATGGCGCGGTTTATGTTACTACAACGGTCAGGGCCGGCCGTAAGGAGGTGCAATGCATGCGAGCCCTTATGGGCGCCCCCTGAAAAACTAGACAAGGCCGGCCCTGATATCGATTATGTAGGAAACTGTTATTTTCGTAATTTTCAATAATTTCACAATAATCCTGATCTAAACACTTCCTTTTAGCATGAGTTTGAAAAAATCGATTATATCGAAGCAAACTATTAATAATAATAAACATAAATTATTAACACTTACACACTATCTCCGTTAATTACCGCATCGTGCAACAAATCTTTATCGTGTGACGATAACGAAAAAGTCTTGTGACGTTTTTTACGTTGGATTAAAACCGATTTTTGGCGCAGTATTGTTGGATTCAACCAAATTCTTACATTTACCATAATTAAGGGCAGTTTTAGCTTCGTCTTTGTTTTGTTGGTTGATTATCACATTGCAACTAGGGTTCGGAAAACGAAATGTAAAAAATATTGCGTCTACAAAAATTATGCAATTTTAGTAAATATTTAGTATCGTATTTCTAACATTAGATTAATTAAATACAGGACCGGCTTTAGCGTGTTTTATTTTTGCACCGAAACATTTAAGCGATTATCGCAACCAAATCGTAAAGAAAACAAAAGTTAAAGATTTCCACAGTGAATATGTGAAAATTACCCGGTAAATTGCATCACCTTTTCCGTACCCTGATTGCAACACGCAAAAGTTGGGTTATGTCTCCTTATCAAATCGATGGAGTCGATTTTGCGCGCCATTTTCTTACGTCATATTAATCGTGGTGGGGGAAAGATGGCGGTAAATTTGAATATTTTTAAAGCAAATTATACTCAATTCACCGACCAAAGGGTTACTAGATTTGACAGTTGTCTCGCTAAACAAAGTACGTAGTCGCAGGATTCTAAACTATGTAGACAGAAACAACGTAAATCTAGGAACCCTTTGGTCGATGAATTTACTAAAGGAAAACCTACCATTTTTTTGTTGGTGCTCCGACTATACGGTATTGATCACGCGTTTCGGGCATTTTATAACCTATTAAATCGTCGGCGACGGTACTTATATACCTGGTCGGTTCGGTAGTAAATCAAATTGTTAGTGTTATACAATTATTTTTATCGGCGACCTTGTGTTACCTTATAATTAGGATGTGTTATGTAAAAACCGAAAATTCACGGATTTGTATAGATTCACAATATTTATTGCACGTTTTCAACTCTTCGAGATTATTTAATTTATGTCAATTTGTTTAGTAAATCTCAAACAGTTGCTCAATTTGTAGCTTATTTTTGCTAGTCATCAGAATTCTTAGAAAGACAGATGATTTTGTTTTTTTTTTTGTTGTTGTTGAAAGGATGAGTTGCGACTTTCTGATGTTAATTATGTGGGACATCAAGCTATAGCAACAGATTTATGACTTTTTACTTCTTTTGTTTGCAGAAAATGCACTTAAACTCAACTTAGGGCCGAGTCTAAAGTTGATTTCTGGAGCTACACTTTTTAGTTGTATCGCACCAGTTTTGCCAGCACAACAAAAACAGCCAATAAAGTTCAGTTGTAGTGTTCAGCTCAAATCAAGTTACCTAATTATCGACCTGTAGAACGAATTTCTGTCTGAATATTAAGTAGAGAATTAAAACACTTTTAGCGTGCAAAACGAGTCTTTGTATTTATAACTTGATGTCCTACAGAATTAGTGCTGTATGTAGTAAGTGTCCTAACAGTCGCAGCAACCTTAGAATATGATTTGCAAAAGTCTAAATTTTGGAAAGGGTGAATTTGGCTTGCAGAGGGTTGAATTTGAAGTGCTTAACTTTTACAAAGTGCACATGAAAAATTGGCACCGATCTCAAAACTTTACCTAAACTTGGATTTGATGTGAGTACTGCAATATTTGCTTGCTCCTCTTGGGAAGGCTATTATTCTAGCAAATATGTTCAATTAAGCAGTTGTTTTTCTTTTACACCCTTCGCAAATTAAATTCACGTTTTTGCAAACCTTCTTATGATCGAAACAATCTCAATTATGATGAGCTTGAAGCACCGAAAAGGTGGCAACTGGCATCCAACCCAGTTTGGAGTTTCTCATAGCAAATTCATCCTCTGTAAGGTGAATTTTTTGCAAATAGGATTTGCTCGATTTGGTTGAAAGTTTAAGGGTAAATTGGCAATGCAAAATCTGCTTAATGTTGCCATTTAAATTCTTAAGAAGCATTTTTTTTCCTTTTACACCCTTTACACATCAAATTCACCCTTTTGCAAACCAAACGCCACCTTCTTATGACCGATACAATCACAATTATGACGAATTGAAGTTCCAAAAAGTTTTTGCAAATTGATTTGATGAGATTTGTTCGATTTGGCTAATCGATTAAGAGCAAATTTGCAGTATAAACTCTATTTAAAGTCAACTGCATTTTTCCCTGATTACAGCAAGTTGGCATATAAACTTGCTGCAATTCTCTACTCAAAATTGCAAATAATAAGTGCCTTAAGAGTCGGCGCTGCCTCAGCAATGATGAATATGATTGGAGAAGAGTCTAAAATTGATTTGCAAAAGTGTCAATTTTCGAAAGGATAAACTTTGGTTGTCCAAAGTTGAAGTGTCTTAACGCTTAATTTAGCGCGCCGACAAAACGCAAAACCCACAAAATTTACTTACAACACAATCGAAAATGGCGTTGTAAGCAAATTTGGAAAAAAAACCGGATTTCTCAGCACTTGCTGGTATACTAAATTCACTGACCAAAAGGTTACTAGATTTGACAGATGTCCCCCCAAACAAATAAATCCCTAAATTCAAGGGTACCAACTTAAATCTAGGAACCTTTTGGTTGATTAATTTAGTACACACACACACACACCGCCTTCTGTATATTTATCGGAACTATCCTTCGTTTTAAATTAAAATCTAAATATTTTGTAACAGGCGGATGTTCTCTCTTTTTCGAAACGAATAAAAATAGAAAATGATTACAGGTCGACACACGGCCAAACTAGAACGTAGACGGAAGAATAACAAAGCGAGGAAGGCAGACCAACAAAAAAAAAACAACCGGCTAACAACAACGAAAATAGTAAATCTAAATCAAAACAATCAGGCCACAAATCATCTTTCAACAAAGATTTGTTGTACACCCAACAACCCACAAAAAGTCACCGCTTTAATCACTAGTATTAAAAGTGTACCGTTAGTCGATTAATTTAGAACTGGAAAGGCTATACAAGAAACAAAAGAAAAGAGAAAAAACAACTGATACTTACATTCGACTTCTTCCAACAGTACCGTCGACGATATTCAACGACGTGATGGCCATTTCGTGGTACAATTTCTAGAAGGCTGCAATCAATCAATTTAGGCAAAGAAAAATTATACGACCAATTTATAAACGACAACTCGACACAAATCGTCTTTGTTTAGAACAAATAATAAATAAATAAATGAAACAAAAAAACGACACTATTATTTTCTCAATTGAAAAACCAAACGAAAATTAATAATTTCACGCTATTGATTAGAGTTGATATATCGGATGTACCAGCCAAAACGGCCCTCGAACAAACAACTAGGCCAAATCACCCAAGCAACTAGATCCGAAAACTTTCTCTCATTTATTTGACCAATTTCTATAATTTTCTATTAAATGATTATTTGTGAGAGATCATTTTTTAAATGTTATTGACGTGTAAACAATTAAAACACGATTGCTGGCCGATCAAACACCTGGTGGCACCTTTGCAATTTGACACGTAAGAGACCTGTGTGGTACCACCAACGATCCAAGGTAAGGTCATCGATTATCATCTTTTAAATGAATAAAAAGAATTTTATTTATAAATACTATTATTAATAACAAAAATTCCAGTTTTGTCGATTATTATTATTATTATCGTTTTTTTTTGCAGTCGGTTTTTGGAGCGTCATTCAGACAACTCATCAACGCCGCTTTGATTTGTTTTAGTAAAAATGTTAATCAGTCAACTTGATGGTAAGTTTTTCGTATTTCTAAACAAATTTGTGGGCGTAGTACTTTTTTATTATTTATTATTATTAATCGTGTACATAAAAATGTACACAATTTCGATTGTGTAATAGCATGAATTGCGCCTTACTATTTATCAAATCAACTTTTAAATCATAGCCTTCTAGATTTGTTAAATGAAACAATTGAACCGACATATTTATCGGTTAGATCTAGTAGACGATGACCTTGTATTGCTGGGATTCATATCAAAGTTAGAGTTATCTATGAAAAAAACAGTTGACTCATGATGAAATTAGACAATCTTGGATACGGTGAGTAATTACTGGTTGCCTAACTCGCACGCGATTTTCTCCAGTTTATTTAATTTTTTATTTAGAAATCAATTGAGGTTGAATAATTAATAAGTTTAATTATACACTTTTTGTTTTATTCAATCTTGATCTGATGGTTGGTAGCATTCACCGTTTCCTGTATTAATTAAATGAGATGATTTAAAGATAGCGTTATTTTTTTTGTTGTAATTAAAGCGGGCCATTCACTTTCAAATCTACAGGGTGGCGTTTAATCTAAGCACTACAATTTTTTAAAAAATATTTCTAGTGAAAAAAACATTTTGTATACTAAATTCATTGACCAAATGGTAACTAGATTTGACAGATATGTCGTTAAACAAAGTACGTAGTCCTAGGACGCAAACAAATAAATCCCCAATTCAAGGGTACCAACCTAAATCTAGGAACTTTTTTGTGGATGAATTTAGTATAGCTATCATAACGATTATTATAGGATACATTAATCTTGATCTCGATCCCGATTATTGTCAATTTATTCCACAGTTGATGGATTTTTCTTTAAGTAGAGATAAAAATTAAGGTCCGAGAAAAAGAAATATAAAAATACTTACATTTTCTATTAATCACATGAGCCTTCTTCCAGCTTAATCGAATTAAAATCTTAATCCATAGAGAATCGTATACTGATTGAATTAATTGTTCATTTACGTAATTATGTTAATAGAATTTTTATTGTTTTAATCGTTTAATAGGAAATGATCGTTATCATGATTCATTAAGATTGGAAAATCTCCAAGTTGGAGCGATTAAAGCTCCACATACACGGCAAGACTTGTTGCGATGTATCATTTGTGTTATGTCAAATGTGCAACGGAACGGCCCAAAAGTCCCTGCGTTTACATATTTCTGTGTAGATTTCTTTTGGTGTCTTTCCTGACGTCACACCTGGTGACTCCTTTCGTACTAAATTCACCGACCAAATGGTTACTAGATTTGACAGATGTCAAACAAATAAATCCCTAGAAATATCACTATATTCAAGGTTGCCAACTTAAATATCAAATAGTTCCAATAATTACACACAAATAACAATTTACAACATATTTTTAAACAATTTATCTCTGTGACGTTAGCGGTAATAACAATAAAAAAAAATGTGTATTATTATCATTTGAATTGTTGGTATTTTTATATTTAACCTTGTTTTTGTGTCGAATTTTACGAATTTTTTTCTAAATAATCCATAAAAATGCTATCAACGTGTTCACAATTCAATATGGTGATTGTCGGCGTGATTGGTAAGTTAGATATTTCGATAAATTATTAACTGATAATACGTGAGCGTCAACGTGTTAAATAAAACATAAACAATTTAATATTTATAACATTTATTAACAAAAATTCTATAATACAAGAACCAAACAATTGAAACTTAATAGTTAGCGTTAACGTCAACTATTGCGTTTACGTAATCGTTGCGGATGTTTAAATAAACGAAATAATAACAATTGAACAAACAAAATTGAGACGACTAGATCTTCGACTAGAATATTTTCTTAATACTGATTGGTAGATAATTAATTAATTAATTGATAGAGAGATATGTTTTATTTATTTATTTATTTAATTTAATTGAAGTGAAGAACAAGATTGTATCATTTACCCTGTCGATTTTACGTTGAAATTAATCAATTTTAAATAAATAATTGAAGGTAGAAATGACACAATACGCTGTCCAATCATTACGACATTAATAGAAGCGGCGCAACAAATATTGGCGGAACTGATCGCAACGTCTATGTTCCCCTTTAGTACACACACATATACATGGAAATATTCTGGAATGTTTTCTGTATAAACAGGTAGATCTGGCAACAAGGCTTACTACTATCAACTCGTTTATCACTGCCAACTCTGTATATAAAGCTCTGAAGAAAAATAATAGTAAAATATCTCTATTGTGTGTATGTTTTTTTTTTTGGTTTAAAATTTTTTATCACATTCAAGACATCACATAAATCTATTTATATAATACAAATCTACAATTGTATACTAAATTCATTGACCAAACTAGATTTGACAGATGTCAAACAAATAAATCTCTAGAAATATCACGGTTGCCAACTTAAATCTAGGAATTGGTTGGTTCTCTGTCCAAACTAGGTTTGACAGATGTCAAATAAATCCCTAGAAATATCACTAGATTCACGGGTGCCAACTTAAATCTAGCAACCGATTGGTCGATGAATTGAGTATTATTAGAATCTCTATTGGAGTGATTGCAGATCGAGATGGAGATCTATTCTAAAATAATATCATCTGATTGTACTGTTATTGTTGTTTTCTCATTATTGTTCGACAATAATAGTGATTGTTGTTCATCTAAATTCGTTTTATTTTCACCATCATCATCATCATCATCATCATCATTGTCCAGACGCAAGAAAATCTTTGAACTCTCCGACGTATCATCACTACAATTACTCGAATTATCCAATAATGGTTTCGTTGTTGTTCTCAACAAATCATCATCATCATCTGTATCGTGATTGAAATCGTGCCAATTCTTCTCAAATAATACAACACTCGATGTTGAATATTTCTTATGAATTGGTTGTTTTCGTGGTGATGTATCACTCTCATCGGATAATGTGCGTGTGATTGTGATACGTGGTGATTTACGGTCGTGCTCGAAGATATTCGCTGTAATCTCCTGGTGATGGTGGTGGTGGTTGAAGATCTTCTGCAAGAAATTCAAGCGAGTCGGTGACGATTTCTCTTGTGGTATCGTTGTATCGTCAACGTGCGGTACTTGTAACGTATTACAACTCGTCGTCTGCTGGATTTGGTGCGTGTACTCGTCACGTGCTAGTAGATGTAACGAATTGGCCGAAATCGGCCGCCAATTCGTACGCGTTTTATTCGTTTTCTGTCGATTGATATCTGTATCGAAGAACGTTTCGGATAGGCGACGTTGTAGTGTTGTCGGTTTCGTTAAAAAACCCAACGGTGTCAATGATGGTCGACGGGAACCGCACGTGGACGGTGTACGCGCCTGAATCTCCTGTATCACTTCACTTTTGGTCTGTTTCTTGCGCCAATAATTCTTGAATGTTTTACGTAATTGTTTGTTCTTGACACCGTACAGGAAGCCGTTTACCGGCAATGTTAACATTAATAGAATCATCACAATTATAAAGAAATTCGGATGGATTATACGTTGCATTTCCTTATTATTAGTTGACAAATTTGTTGTTGTAAACGTACCGGTGGTGGCTTGCCATAATATCAAACAATAATAGGGGAAATACAGACAGATCAATGAACCAACTAATTGGAATATGGTATAGATTGCATTTGTTCCGCTGCGGAATTTCGGTGGTCCACCAGCTGTTGGTGATGTTACGGTTGGTACGAAAAATGGGTTTCTTTGGTGCGTTATTGTCACTTGAGCGGATAGTGTTACTTCGTAGATAGCGGAGGCGATACGATGGCGATGGTAACGGGCTATCATCAATATCTACAATTTTTTGTTTTGTTTTTTGAAATCAATTAATTAATCAAGCAGTCGATAATAATTACTTTGAGATTACAACAAACAACGATTGTGGTTGGAAGTAATAGGGTGAATGCTGTATACAATGTGGAATACCATAATGTGCCGGTGCCGATTGCAAAGTCGGCGATGCACGTCTCAAAGCCCTCCTGATAGTGATAGGGTGCTATTTGGAAAAATGGCGGTATACATAGTACTAACGAGACAAACCAGCCGGTCATCAAGCCAGCTAATACCTGCAAAATTTCGTTATTATAGTAAAGGTAAATTGATATTGTGGTTAAATTATGGTGGAATTAATTAAATTAGTAACTGGGAAAATCGATTATCGACATTTTGAGTGATTATTCAATGGAATTGTTGACATTAGAGCTCGGTTAATTTGGATTGGATTACGACAAATTGTTTCGTACAATGTCTGTTATTAATGTTTGGTTTAAAGTTGCGTCCACACGTTCAAATACAAGCGCCGGTAGATGTTTTGTAGGTATCGTATGATAAATAATCGATGGGTACAGACACAACAAACGCTGGTTTGGTTAGGGCGTACACAATGAAAGCTGGCAGAAGTAGATTCATATATGTTTTAACATGGGAAATGCTGATTCATCTTTTCTCGGACAAGTTCATAGTAGCCGATAGTGTCATACGTAATTCCACTGTTGCCAGATTTAGTGAAAATTCATTTAAATTCCATGTAATCATTTAACAGAAAACTTTTTTCTAGAATGTTAAATGTTTTTGTATAAATAAAGTAGTATCTAAGTCTCATAAGTCGATTTATAGTCTAGGCAACATCTGATATTTTGGTGAATTTCAAGGCCACCGAAAATTATGATCCCTAGAAACTTTTTGAAAAATTTGAAGGTGCGCCCGTAAAAATTGCAAAAGTTGTAAACAATTTAGTAAAAAAAAAATGGGGGTTTGGTATTTTGCAAATATCTCAGAAACTATTAAAGAGATTCGAAATTTGAAAACAGATCCTTAAAGAGGAGGAAATTTTCTAAAAAAAGTCCTACCTCCCGGAACTCTACCATCAATATTTATAATTTTAATTTAGAGGCGAAAATACCGCTAAAAGCGGGTGACGCGTGATCCGCGCCCGCTGACCCACACGGACTCTTGAACAATAAAAATAATTTTAACCCATTAAATATCAATATTAAGAAATAAAAAAATTCGCATACCTTCTAAACACTTGAATAAACAAAAATCCATGTAAAAATTTTTTTTCCTGTAATTATTTTATTAGATATGCTTTTGTTAATTAACTAATTTTTACAAGTTTAAAATTTACATAAAAACCTTGATAATTGTTAAACCCAGAACCTCAAATTTTTTTCACTTCTTGGAGCTATTCTTGAAAAGCTTTAGAAAAGATCCTCGTTGGAAAAATTGAAAAATATTACTTTTCCACTTTGTTATTAACAATTTAAGAGGTTAAAATTGTTAATTAACAAATGCGTTTTCAAGCAATAAAATTAGCTATTGGTGGTAAAGTCATACTTTACCACCGTGTGCAGTACAAAATTTTGTTTAATACTTGCCTTTCATTTAATTTTTTTAATTTTCAAATAAGTTTTGACATTAACTATTCATATAGTTGTCAATCGTTGTTGGTTGCTATTGGATTTCTCTAAACAACAAGCAATTGTTTTTGTTCGATTGCTATTGGTTGCTATGGAGTTTACCCATATTGAGGTGTGTAAAGTGCTACTTTACCATCGAGTTTTTAGACGATAAAGTGGGACTTTAACATCAAGTATTGAACAAAAATTATTTCTTTTTATTATTCCAATTTGTTCGTATTCTTTTTTTACTCTAATTATTTAAATAATTGTTATAAACAAATGTATTGTTTATAAGATAATTGATTTTTTTTTGGATTTTAATCAGCAATAAATATTATGATTTTTAAGAACAAAATCGTTTCTTAAAAAATTTTTTTATTGCTTAAAAACGCATTTATTAATTAACTATTTTCACCTCTTACATTGTTAATAACAAAGTGGAAAATCAACATTTTTTAATTTTTCCAACGGGGATCTTTTCTAATGCCTTTCAAGAACATCTCCAAGAAGTGAAAAAAAATTGATGTTTTTAGTTTAACAATTATCAGGGTTTTTATGTAAATTTTCAACTTGTAAAAATTAGTTAATTAACAAAAGCATATCTAATAAAATAATTACGGGTAAAATTATTTTTCTCATGGATTTTTGTTTATTCAAGTGCCTAGAAGGTATATGAATTTTTTGATTTCTTAATATTGATATTTAATGGGTTAAAATTATTTTTATGGTTCAAGAGTCCGTTTCGGTAATCCCGCTTGGATCGCGCGCCACCTATTTTCGCCTCTAAATTAAAATTATAAATGTTGGTGGTAGAGTTCCGAGAGGTATGAATTTTGTTAGGAAATTTCCTCCTCTTTAAGGATCTTTTTTCAAATTTCGAATCTCTTCAATAATTTCCGAGATATTTGCAAAAAACCAAACCCCTAATTTTTTTTACAAATTTGCTTATAACTTTTGCAATTCTTGCCGGAGCACCTTCAAATTTTTCAAAAAGTTTGTAGAGGTCAGTCCGAATCGAATGAGCTCTGGATCATAATTTTCGGTGCCCTTTTTGAAGAGAAATTCTGCCTAGACTATTATACTCAAATGAATCTTTAAAACACGCAGGTCTTCAGTGGGCTGCTCGATACCCTTAAGCAACACCTAATCTAGGTGCCTATGTTGTTGGCGCCCCAATCCCCAAACTCTATTGTTTTTTGCAAAACAAAATGAGAGTAATAAAGTTGATTAAACGAAATTCCGTCTACTGCAAAGAAACTCTATACTACCGGCGATTTGGTTGCAGTGTGTGGACGCAGTTTTAAATCAATGAATCTAATTATTATTATTAATAATAAAATACTTTTTTCGAATTGACGATATGGGTATAATGTAAAGGTGCAGCTATAGCATAATATCGATCACAATTCAAACCGCATATTGTCCATAAAACTAACGGATGTAATAATGTAAATAGAAAACCATGTACAATACAAAAAGGACCATCATTCAACCACCAACCACCAACAACACCACCACCAGTTTTATTTAAACCAGGTACTGTAAATATTAGAAATAAAACGCCCAATAGTAGATCAATGGTGCCAAGATGTAAAAGTAGAATGTTATTAGCGGTGTTCACCTGAAATACCACACAAAAATAAACATATACTATATCGCGATCACACCAAAATGATTCATTATTACGTATTTGGTCTGGCAAGACAGTAATTTCGGTTTCGGTACTTTTAATCGAACCTACGATGCTTTAAATGCCTCGATTAAGAGGACTTTATTTGGTCATCATCACCTCTGTAGGACGACTAGAGTGTTGGTAATTTTTAAGTGTAAACTCTTCAAATTTTTCGAACCAATTTGGACCATCGATTTCGCATCTCTGAGCGTCTCAGAAGATTTTAAAGCTGGACCAAAAGTTATAGTTATAGTATATTAACGGACCAAAGATTTACCAGATTTTGGTTGGTACACGTGAATCTAGTGATATTTCTGGGGATTGTGCATTTTATTAAAACGCCACTCTATCAAATCTAGTAACCCTTTGGTTCCAGAACAGTGACAGCTGTCAAATGTCAAAAGGAAAAATTGTCAGAAATCTGTCAATTCAACACCGCCTACTTGAAAAAAAACCGAAATCTCCGTCTTGCCAGCCTACTAGATTACTAAAACGTCGACGTGTGCAGCCTTACCTGTCTGGTGAGCAATACTGCCGTTACAATATAACCATTAAATAGAATTCCCACGATTGTTATTAAAATTAACGGAATGTTGAGGAACATAATTAGATTTTTCTTTTTAGTGGTAGATAGTGTGTGTGTGTGTTTGTCTCTACCTAACATCGACCCAAACCGTTGCAAACATGATGATGATGATGATGATGGTGTGTCAAGTTTTTTGGCCCAGATTGTCTGGAAAAATCCTAATAATTAGTGCTCTATTATTAGACTTTCAACAATCATCTTGATTAACACCACCAGAGAGATCGGTGGCATTTATTAAATTTTAATAATCAAATAAGCCATGTCTGCTGCCCCGTTTGCTGTGATATTCCATTTCTAATTAACGCAAAATCGTATGGATTTTTCGACAAAAGTAAAACTGATTTTCCGCAGTAGTTGTTGTGTGTAGTTTTGTGAGATTAATTGGAATTTTAATTGAAAATATACAGCGTGTCCCAGCTAAGTGTTCCACCACAAATATCTCGTTTGTTTGTGAATTGAACAGACTATGTATATTTCAGATCGAAGACGCAACAACTCTTCGTTCAGAATGGTGGAGGCGCCGGGAAAATCGCTTTCCTATTTGTTATTTTTTGAGTAGCAAATTTTTAAGAGAAAAAAATAATGTAGTATCAAATTCATTTGCAATATTGATTGCAGCCGATTGTTTTCCTCATATTGAGTCATTTTCGAGACCTTAAATGATGTTTTGGCATTTCCAAAACAGCTAATTTCCTACTTTTCCATTTCAATTCACATACAAACGAGATATTTGAGGTGGAACACTTAGCTGGGGCACGCTGTATTTCAATAAATTGATGAACGGGGAAGGGTTGTTTTTTTTTATCAAGTTTTCCGGAAAATTGGTTTTTAAAGCGATTTTCATACAAAATGGCGGAAATACTAGGGGCTTAAAAGTTAATGAAACAAATCCGATGTGTGTTTCGTAACGATTGAGGGTGGTGATTATGTTTAATTGATACGAATAACTAATGGTCGGAAAAAATTCGCTATAGCTCGTTTCGTATGATAAAGCTCTGGGAGTCGGGGAGGAGAAGGGATAGACCCAATATAATCTCTTTCTATGTTTTTCCCTATCTCTATCTCTGTTTCGTCCTCTCTCCCTATCTGTTTTTTGTTTCTATCGATCTCTCTTTCTCATTGTTTTTCTCCCTTCCCTTTCTATCATTCTCTGTTTTTCATTACCTCTCCACAGTCCATCAATTCTCCGCTTCTTAATCTCGTTCACTAGTCTTTAAGTGTTTCGTTTCTTTCTTTCGCTAGCGCGCTCTCTCTCTTTCTATCTTTCCCACTCCATATCTATCTTTGTTTTTCTTTCACTTGTTGTATTTCTCTCACCTCCCCTGTCTCTCTCTCTTGTCCCTTTTGTCCCATTCTTATCTCTTTTTTATCTGTTTGGTCATTCCTGCCTTTATTGACTCCCTCCTATCTCTCTTGTGTCTATTTTGTCTCTCTTCTGTGTCTCTTGTCTCTTTCCTGCCCTTACTGTCTGTCTTGCTTCTCTCTCTCTCTCTCTCTCTGTCTCTCTCTCTCTCTCGTCTCTCTTATTCACTAGCTCCCCTTCTCAATCTTTTAATCTCCTCATTAAGTTTGTTTATTTTTCTCGCTGCCTCTCTTGTCGTTCTTCCCTTTCACCCCTCTCCTTCTCACCCCCCCTTTTTCTCATATACGGCACAATTGAAAGTTGCAAGCTTTTTTTCAGTTTTTATGCAGCGCACTCAATCATGAAATAATACGACCGTCTTCGTGTTTGATTTCAGAAATGCCCTTGTAGATAATTCAAGGACAACAAATCAACAATTGCGAATAACATTTGTTTTTCAAGAACTACTGAAAAATATTCTAGAAACAGCAAATTCGTCTAATAATTTGTTGGAAATTTCTGTAATTCATTAAAAAAAATATGTATGTTGAAATAGAAAAGGGCAAGACGTCCACATAAAACCCTGTGTGGTCTGTATGCAGACACAAACACTCAATGCCAATTCAGACAGTGTAGTAGTCTTTTGATCCGCATCAAAAACACTCCACCAACACCAGAGATAACAAAGAAGTCACGTAATAACTTGTAGCGTCAATTTACCAGCCCACTTTTCAGGCGTTTTTTTTTTGCCAGCTCATATGATGATATGTTGCTTTAAAACAACGTGTAAAGCACAAAATTGTTACTCTACTGTAGGGCCGGCCCAAGCTCTCTAGGAAAACGTATTCTTGGCGTCCAATTCAGTTTGGCAGCGTCCTTGTGGCCCAACTCTGATTCTTGCGACAATAAGTCAAAATCCAACAAAACGCTATTTTATTCAATTGACATTGTCGACCGTACCAACAATTAGTGCTGCAATTAGCATTGATCCACTTATCCAGCTCAACTAAATAATACACACAATAATACTGGCTCTATTTATAGAATCGACGGGGGTGGGTGGGGGTGTTAGTTAAAAATTCTATTACCGGCAACGTGTACAAATAGACCAAAATCAATACATACGAATATCTTATTTTGTCCAATCTAACATATAATTTATCTCCTCCCAGACTTAGATAATCCCCAGATTATCCTCTCGAATCGCATTTAATATGTTCGAATCAATTAAATTCACGTGATAAAATTACAATTGTTGAACGGTTTGAATACACGAGCTTTTTTTTTTTGTTTTTTGGATGTTAAAATTGCCCATCAACGATCATTTGGATTAATCTCTCAAATCGGGGTGTTAGGCAAATGAGCCAGACGCCAGATCGATACTAGAAACTCTTGAAATAGTGTAATTTCCCAAGATGTTCAACAACATGATGAAGTTCAATACTGTGGCCGCGGTCCATTTGGCGCATATGCGCATATAGGCGCATATGCATTCTTTCAGGCGGTCCATTTGACGCCTCATGCGCACACAAACACAGCCGTGACGTCATCAAAATATTGATGTGACGTCATCAACAACGCATACGGCTGCATGAGTTATCGAGGTAATGCAACCAAACCATGCGATATTTTAAGCGCCATTTTCAATAGAACCACGGAGTATAGATACAGGAGTCCGAACGGTATAGGCTTTTTCACGATGTTTATGTACATAAAAATGAAGATGTATTTTTGTAAACATAATTAGGTAATTTTTTTTTGAAAAAACTATTTCTTTATAAAAAAATTATTTCAATAATTATTTCTGACCGTTAATTCATTGCAAATTACAACCCTTTTAATTATACTATGATGTCTCCACTTTCTTATAATTGTTGTTGTTTCAACACTCTCCTCACTTCCATCTATATCAATTGCCAATTCATCATGTAAAAGACAAATGTTATATATGAATATAATGAACGTCTCATCACTTTAACTAGGTACGATTTCTTCAACATAGTTCCTGATTCTCGGTATATTTACATTCTCGTTAATAGATAAAATAATACGTTCTCCTATCTCGCTATTTACCACACTTTAATTTTGTTCGTCTTTGATTAATTCCAATAAAGTCGGAATTTGTGCTAACGAAGAAACAACGCGCGCTCCATTTGGCGCGCTTTGATTCACGAAAAGTACAAATGAACCGCTTTCTGTCAGTTGTCAGCTGAATAACTCATGCGCTAGAGTCCCAAATGGACCGGTTGCATACAGGCGCAAGAGGCGTCAATGCATATGTGCATATGCGTCCAAATGGACCGCGGCCTGTATCGATTGTGGGGTGGTTTTGCCACACGGAGTTACCCTCAAATTGTGGTCTTTAATTCAATTTTTAAGTGGGTGTGTGTAATTAGTCGTTTGTTCAATAACGGATGATAATAATGAATGTATTTCCGGTTTTTGCGGTGGATGGTTCAAGTCGCGAAATGCCCTTGGCGGTAATCAAATGTTTTATAAACAACCCAACCACCTGTAGGCACAAAACATAATCATTTTTTTTTTTGTTGCTCTGTGTGTCGTGTGTGCGAAGTTGTTTAATGGAGAAAAATCAAGTAAAAATAGACGAAGAGAATTATGTTGTTGTTGTTTTTTTGTTTACTATATTTTATTTTTTGCGACAAATGCGCTACGTTTTTCCGTTTTGGTAGCGGGCCAACTGAGTTCACATTTCGTTCGGTGGTGGTCAAGGCAAAGTTGCGTTTCATTTGAAACTTTTGCGCTCTATAGTGTCACCCAATATTGATTTAGGATATGTTTAACTTTGATCTTATATGTATGGGGAGAATACACTTGAACTTCTAACCGGTATTATTTTAAGATCTGGCCGAATTGTAGGAGAATTATAAGTGGAATTGGAGGAAATCTATGAATTTCAAATGTCTGTCAAAGGTAGATTTGTAGATGGAAGGATAATAAAAATAAAAAAAATTGAATTTAGATCAAGCTCAGTACACCGGGGACTTTATTATGTTGAAATAATAATACAGATTTATGGAGATTTTTCGGTAGTACTAGCAGATCAATTGAATGATTTTTTGTGTCCTTCTATGATTAGGAATGGGACAGAGATAGAGAGGGGGGAAGAGAGAGAGAGAATTAGACAAAGAAAGAGTGGGCGGGAGAGAGAACGTGTAAGAAACAGTTAGACAGAGAGCCAATAAGACAGAGTGAGGGGTGAGTACGTGTGATAGAGAGTGAGGAGGGGAGACAAAAAGAGCGAAAAAGACTAGGAGAGACTAAGTGAGAGGGAGGAGGGGAGGCAGATAGAGAGAGGCAGTACGAGAGAAACAGAGAGGGCTAGAGAGAGTGAAGGAGAGACACAACTAAGATAAATAGAAGAATAGCCAAAAAAACCAGAGAGAATGAGAAAGATAGAAGAAAACAGAATTGAGAAGAAACAGGAAGGGACAGAAAGATAAAGATAGAAAACAGCGGAAATAGGAGAAGAAGAAAAAAAAAGAAACGAACTTGAAAGCAATGGCAGTAAAACAGCAAGTGAGAGAGGGAGACAAAGAAAAGAAAGCGTAAGGAGAGAGAAAAGCCTGAAAAAAGTAGACAGGCTGAGGGAAATAAAGGCAATAGAAAAACAGAGACAGAGAGAGAGAGAGAGAGCGAGCGAGAGGGACAAAAGCAGACAAACAGCGAAAAAAGTGGAAGGGAGAGAGAGAATAAAGAGAAGACGAACCGAGAGAACAAAAACAGTAGAACAATAGGAATGAGTGCGAGAGAGACAGTGACGAGATGAGAGAGGAATAGGGAAACCAGGGAGAGAGAGAGAGAGAATTAGAGAAATAGTGTCGTAAATGCAGAGAATGAAAAATAGCCAGACGAATAGAGAAATAGAGAGAGAAAGAAAGAAGTAATAACAGAGAAAAACAATCTAGACAGAGAGAGAGAGAGAGAGTGAGAGAGAGCGCGAAAAAGACTATGAGAGAGTAAGTGAAAGAGAGGAGGGGGGCAGATCGAGAGGGCTAATAAGATAATTACCGATTATTAGAGTTAGAGAGAGAGATGCCGAAAATTTATAGACATTATAGAAGAGACACAGGAGATAGACAAGAGAGACTGGTGAGGGACAAAAGAGACAAGAGAGGGACAAGCGAGATGGGAGAAAGAGACAAGAGAGATGAGAGAAAGTGACAAGAGAGATAGAAGAGATAGAAGGGACAAAAGAGACAGCAGGCAGGCAAGAGAGATGGGAGAGAAACAAGAGAGACAGGAGAGGCAAGAGAGATCGGTGAGGGAGATATGAGAGGCAGGACAGAGAGAAGAGATTCAAGAGACAGAGAGACACGAGAGGCTGAAGAGAGACAGGAAAACGAGAAGCGTGGCAGAAGAGAGGCAATAGAGACAGGAGAGAGAGAGAGA
This sequence comes from Epicauta chinensis, assembly GCA_021725515.1. NCBI lineage: Eukaryota > Metazoa > Arthropoda > Insecta > Coleoptera > Meloidae > Epicauta > Epicauta chinensis. The sequence continues at coordinate 97,709 of JAEDXX010000238.1, forward strand.
CAAGAGAGATGGGAGAGAGACAATAATGTATGGCGGTATGACTTTCTCTTTCTCTACATTTTTATCCATTTTCCAATAAATATTGTACCAAAGAATTTGTTTACATTCCAAAAATTTACCGGCCCTAAAACTGTGCCACCCTAAGTCCTTAAATCCATATACGTACATGCATCTGCTCGTAACCAGATCAACTCAAGTAAAGGATATAAGCGGATCTATTCTATAATGCGCCTCTTTCATTTGCCCTCATTGTATATAGGTATAGAAAAGACTGGTTTCCAAAGCCGGCTTTGCTCTGCATTACCTTTCCCATATATTTATTATAAGTAGATTTGGGGCGACGAAAAGTGATTGACAAGCGCTTAATAAACGAGATATGATCGATTGCCGGCTTTTAACGAGCGATTATTAATATTTAATCGGCTTATTAAATCAAAACCGCTTATAAATGAATGTTTTTTTGATGGGATACACGTAGTAATAATTCCACAATATACCTATTTAAAATATAAAATCGAAAAGACACGATTAGAATGGGGATATACAAGAGTAAATAATACGAAATTTTTACATTATTCTAGATATCAATTTTTATTAAAAATTGATCACTAATTGGACAAATGATGAAAAGAAATCGATACTGGCCGCCCTTGACCTCGTAGATCGTAATCGAATGATTGATTTTGTTTTAGATACACACACCGTTAATCCCCAATCTATAAATATTTTAAACTTCAAGTACTTTCTAATCTGTCATTATTATTATTATTGATACCAACATTAAAAATGTAAATAAAATTATCTAATCTCTGTAATTGTACCAAATTTTATTTGTGATGTTGTCAAGCACAGATTTACAGCCAGAGATCCGGGACATTCTCACTGAAATCACACCGAATTTCAACGAGAATCTGAATCGAGTAAGCCATGAAATTATCCTATAAAATTTCATAATTAATTTTGGGTAATTTGCAGGCGTTTAAGAATGAAGGCATCCGTCTGCAACGCAAACAGAAATTCCATCAATTCATCCATCGGCTGGACGACGTGCTGTTGACGCACAACGACACAAAAATGTGATTATAATCCCAAAAATTTGATTTCAATAATTCTGTAATAAAATTAATCAATTAATTAGTGAATTGCGCGACTTGAAATCACCATGGGTGCCCGATTTCCGTATCATTTCAATGGTTGCCGATCTAACAAAACCCTGTATAGAGCTCGATTTGAATTTGGGTCATATCAAAGTTGAGGGTGTGTACGAGATGAATAATCCAACATTACGACAATTTCTGCCGGTCTCCCAAATCGGCAAAATTACGTAAGTCTATTTAAATATAGGTACCTACTACAGGACCGGCCTCTGTGTCTATATAGTCTAGGCAACATCTGCCATTTTAGTGAATTTCTCTTCAAAAGGGCACCGAAAATTATGATCCAAGGGCTCATTCGATTCGGAATTTCGTCTAGAAATTTTTTGAAAAATTTGAAGGTGCGCTGGCAAAAATTGCAAAAAAATTTCAATAAAAAAAATAGAGGGGTTTGGTTTTTTGCAAATATCTCGGAAACTATTTAAGTTATTGGAAATTTGAAAAAAGATCCTTAAAGAGGAGGAAATTTCCTAAAATAACATTTTACCATCAATATTTATAATTTTAATTTTGAGGCGAAAACAGCGCTAAAAGCGAGTGACGCGCGTTCCGTGCGCGTTGACCGACACGAACTTTTGAACAATAAAAATAATTTTAACCCATTAAATATCAATATTAAGAAATAAAAAAACTCACATACCTTCTAGACGCTTGAATAAACGAAAATCCATCGAAAAAATTTTTTTCTCGTAATTATTTTATTAGATATGCTTTTGTTAATTAACTAATTTTTACAAGTTGAAAATTTACATAAAAACTCTGATAATTGTTAAATTAAAAACATCAAATTTTTTTCACTTCTTGGAGCTATTCTTGAAAGGCTTTAGAAAAGATCCCCATTGGGAAAATTAAAAAATATTAATTTTCCACTTTGTTATTAACAATTTAAGAGGTTAAAATTGTTAATTAACAAATGCGTTTTTTATATCACATTTCTAATACAATCAAAAATGGTTTAAATTTAATTCGATTTTAAATGAAATTTCTAATTATTGTTAGGATCATAGAAAAACTTTTGTCTGTGAGTGTACCTCGAATTAAACTTTGAAAAAATAAAATACATTAATTTTTATACCAGAAATCATCGATACAAAGTATCTTATTATACTTAAAAAAAAATTAGAAACCAGATATATACTCTCAAAAGTTATAAATTTTATTTAATTTAAAATAATTAATTAAAATGAATTTTATTTTTATTCGGTATAGCGTGACAACACCGCAAAATCTTAGCAGTTGTCATATTCTCTAATGTTAGAAGGGAATAGTATGCGTGTACCTGTCTCTATTCAACTTGTACTGTTTTATATTTACGTTTGAATTTACGCGGTAACATATGTTGCGCGGTTGCCACGTTTCTTTGGTGAATCACACTACCCATTCAATAATATCATACATGTCACTCATATTTGTTATTTTTCTCAATAAATAATATTGAAACCAGTTAATATTAATTGCTTATATGCTTCTTGAATATTTAATCTATTAGTTTACAAATTTACAAATTTTTCTAATTATATCTTCATTACTATTTTTTAACTTGACTTGGCCGGATGGTGCATTTTTTAATGTTATAACTTTTAAACGGTGTTGCAAAAAAATTTCTAATTTTTTCACACGCTTCAGGAAACTTATCTGAATAATTTTTTTTCCACCCTATTCTCATTACTTTCAATATATCGACAAAACATCCTTAAAAACGCATTTGTTAATTAACAATTTTAACCTCTTAAATTGTTAATAACAAAGTGGAAAATTAATATTTTTTAATTTTTCCAACGGTGATGTTTTCTAAAGCCTTTCAAGAATAGCTCCAAGAAGTGAACAAAATTTGATGTTTTTAATTTAACAATTATCAGAGTTTTTATGTAAATTCTCTACTTGTAAAAATTAGTTAATTAACAAAAGCATATCTAATAAAATAATTACGAGAAAAAAACTTTTTCGATGGATTTTCGTTGATTCAACCGTCTAGAAGGTATGTGAGTTTTTTTATTTCTTAATATTGATATTTAATGGGTTAAAATTATTTTTATTGTTCAAGAGTCCGTGTAGCTCGACGCGTACGAAACGCGCGTCACCCGCTTTTAGCGCTATTTTCGCCTCAAAATTAAAATTATAAATATTGGTGGTAGGACTTTTTTTTAGGAAAATTCCTCCTCTTTAAGGATCTTTTTTCAAATTTTGAATATCTTCAATAGTTTTCGAGATATTTGCAAAAAACCAAACCCCCATTTTTTTTTACTAACTTGTTTATAACTTTTGCAATTTTTGCCAGCGCACCTTCATATTTTCCAAAAAGTTTCTACAGTTCATTCCGAATCGAAAGAGCCCTGGATCATAATTTTCGGTGGCAGATGTTGCCTAGACTAATTAATACACGATAAAAAACATTCTGCATTCAAGGCCGGCCCTGTATCATCCGCCGCTCAATTCGAAATTGATCTGAACTCTTTGTGTTTAGGGTGACTTTTAATAATGTGCGCGCCACCGGCCGCGTAGGTCTTGTATTGAAAGAGGACTCTCTAGTGCCCCAAAATTACGATATTCAGTACAAATTGAACGATCTTACAATAAGGGTGAGTTCACAATATCCAACAATATCGAATCCGTATGTAATTGTGTGAAAATTTTTTCGTTTTGTTAGGTTGGCTATTATGTTGATGCCAATAATGAACAAGAGAATGAAATTACAAATTCAACAATTGGTAAGTTGTACGTTTCCACGCATTATTTAAGCAATGCCGACAATTGAGCTAGTGTAGGTGTAGCCTTAGTTGAAACAATCCGTAATCCATAGTTGAGTGGCATCATGACAGGTGTGCGTTTGATTTGCACTCAACTAAAAATTTTCAAAACAACAAAAGTGGCTGTTTCTCCTATGATATTCGCGTAAATTATAAATACGTCACAAAATATGCTGTTATCTGTTAGGATTTTATTTCCGTACATATAAGGAAAAATATACACATGGCAATGCCGCAATCAACCGCAATTAAACTGACAACTGGAGCCTAACAAATAAATCCCTAGAAATATCACTATATTCAAGGGTACCAACTTAAATCTAGGAATTTTGGTCGATGAATTTAGTATAGATTTTTTTTTAAACCGAAAAATTTACAAAAAGTTATAGTTCTCGATACATGAAATATACAAAATACCTGGTGACTCTTTATTCTTATTATTAATGTAAGTGTCTAAGGGCCGATGCTACAATTCGTTTGAATCCGCTCCAAATCGTAGAATTTCGGTTTCTCCAAGTCGTTAGCCTTCAATTCCAATCGGAACATTTAACTGAACTTGATTCTATCGTTATCTCTCTTTTACTACTGGCTGCTTTCGTTGTGTTGACAAAGATGGCGAAATATAACTGGAAAACAACACGCGGATAACCGAACGTGAAATAAAGCGAACAGTACACTTAACTGAAGAGTCTTTGATTTTTTTAAGCTTGGTTTTAAGCTTTACATAAGGTTCACTTAAAAAAAGAAGACTTAAATCTATGATAAAGTAAAATTAGCGATATCTCTGAAACTATCCGTACGATACACTTTAAATTTGGCACATATATTGGTTTTGTGATGTAGACGCTGATTGAGGAAGGATTTTTGAAAATTCACCCTCTAACGGGGTTAAAAATGGCATTAAAGTTTCAATACGTTCACATGCCAGTTGTCACCGCGATCAATTTGATTGCAGCTGATTGCGGCGTTGTCATGTGTATTTTTCTCCTTATATGTACGAAAATGAACTAGTAATGCCTGTTTCTTGTGCCAACGCTGTATATCTTTTCCTTTCGACTAAAAAATAATCGTATAAGTACTTATTTTGAATTGTGCTTTAATCTTTTGTTTTCTATATTGTGAATACCCGCTTTAAAACAAACTTTATTGTGGTTTTTATAGAAGACACTTTAGGCGAACCGATCTGGTTACAATTGACTGAAATCTTATCAAACTTGTTGCATCGTCAATTGGGCGAAGTTGTTGTAGAATTCTCGGTAACTGAATTAGTTTTGGATGAAGACGAACAATATCGGTAAGTCGATTATGCAATAATTAAATTAATAGATATCAAAACGATTGCATTAATAAGCTAATAATAATTGTTTACTTGACGGCGGGCCATTATGACGTTGCGATGGCGTTATAGAAAAAATAACGGCCTGTTGTTAAGGTCCGCTGCTATGATAAACAATCTTTAAAAAAAGCACGAACATTGGAGTTAAAACAATACCTTGACATGTTAATCAATCGGTTTAATAATAAAGTAGGGCGGCGAAGTGGTGGTTTTGTAATAGGGGTTGGGGGAGTGCAATTAAAAAAAATTCAATTTTGGAACGTACCGATCGTGTTATTTTTAATGTGGCGAACATTGTGTTGTTTTATGTACAATAACGCCGAGCTTTTATTAGTCGATAATATGAAATATTAGAAGAGCGTGAATTGAGTTTTATGAGTTTTTCGTGTTCCATTTATTATTTGTCCGTGGTTTTTCTTCACACCTCTAGCTTTGTTCGTAAATTGGTTTTTTTTAAAAAATGGGAAGAATAACCGGGAGTTTTCTCACAATCAATCACTCCTTAAATTAGTCTTAAATTAGTTTCACTTTGATTTGAGTTACGTTTTCGTCGAAACTTAAGCGGCGATTAAGTGCGCGAAGAATAGTCGGATTTCAGTTGCTCAATTGTTTTGTGGAACTTTGAATAGTTTCGACATGCACTCAACCGCTCGAACGATGAGAGTGTAGAAAATCTGCACTTTAGCTCCACTTAAACTATACTCACAACTGATTTTGAGAAATATAAACAAGAACTTACCCGAAATTGTCAAACTGTATCGTCATATAAACTTAATATTAAGCAGATGAAGAGCCAGATTAAGTGTGGGAAGAATAGCCGACCCGGTGTTTTCTCAGATCTTAAATTTAGTTTAGACACGCACTCAACCGCTAGTTAAGCCCTTCCCAAATTACTTAAGTTATCCTCAAACTGGAACTATAAATTTATCTCTGTAGTACTCGATTCTAATTGACGGTTAAGTCCCAAGTTAAGTCTCGCTTGAGTGTCTAATCGATACGGGACAGCCTGTAGATTTACAATAACATTTGAGTACCCATGAGAGACCCTAAAAGTGTAAGTTTAGATTTTCTGGAGACCTCCATTTTGGTGGCGGAAGGGTTGGGTGAACCGTAACGACCCTCATGGGAGGATAGTTTAAGTAAAGAGTAGTTCATGTGACCACTTTAATGAAATCTACAGAGTGTCCCGAACTTATATAGTCTCAACGCTTTGTTAGTTGAATTGATAATCAGATAGTAATTAATGTATCAAGGTCGTTATGAGGCAAATAACGCCTGAGTGTCCACCGAGGGCGTTATGCCCATAACGCCCATGGTGCATTCATGAGTTTATGTCATAAGTAAAAGAAGCAATTTAAATGTATTTTTGATTATCTGAAAATTTGAGGTTATGTTCACATTTTTAATGACTGCAAAAAAGATTTTGCATGTTTGGCTTAACAAAACTCGCCACATGGCAGGGCGGTCGAATAGTTACGAAACAAGCCGAAGAGTTTCAATTTGTTAAGAATTCAAAGATTCAAACGACATCGGATATCTTCGGTACCCTTTTCGTTTAATATCGGCAATATTCGGGACGAGTTTTGTAAGCCAAACACGTTCATTGTTTATCATAGCAACGGGCTGTTATTTTCATAACGACATCGCAACATTGTCAAGTAAACAAAAACAAAATAATTCAATTAAGCCTACAAAATAGACCGCTCCTAAATCAACCAAAACAGTAGATTTGACCAATTTAATCTATTTATAAGACATACACATACATCAACTTAATTTAAATTATTTGACCTAATTCGATTGTATTCAGTTTGAAAATTAGAATCGTAAACAAAATTAGAATAATTGACCTAAATAATTTGATTTTTTCTCTCTCTTCCCCTTATATAGACAATTCATTGATGGTCAATTGCAACGGGCCAATCGTCTGTTTGATTCAATATTATGTAATGCCAAAGATTATTTAGTTGCTAATAATTGGCGTACAATACAAACACCACCATTTGATATTGTTTTTAAACCGGACAAACCATCCGGTATACATCAGGGAATTTTAAAAACAAATGATGGAGAGATAAGCGACTTGACAACATTAACACGCACGAATTCATTCAATTTTTATGAGGACAATACACAAGTGATCATTTATGGTTATATCAACTTAAGGGAGTTCAAAGTGAGTAATGGGCGATTTAGGAACAGGATTTTAGGTCAAAGAAATGGGACTTGCAGAGCTTCCCACGGGGCAAAGGGTTGCGTTCAAAAGATTCTGCGAATCAAGACGTTGCTCACGAAACAAATGCTTTACGAATTAAATGAAAATCGTGGCTGAGTTGAAAGCATAACTTGTCATAGTTTTCCAAAATCATTGAGTCATGTTGCTTAATAATTTTGGGAGGCATTCAAGCTCAGTAACAAAAAAAGCATTTCAGACATTCATTGGAAAAAAGCTTTAAAATTTCAGTTAATTGATGAACTAACGAAATCAACAGACACTTTTGGATCATCTTTAAGAGGTACTTTTCTGTAGTGAAGGAGCTTCTTAGACACTTTTACAACGAATCAAGGCGTTCCTCACGAAATAAATGCTTCACGAATTAAGCGAAAATCGTGGCTGAATTGAAAGCATAACTTGTCATAGTTTTCTTTGCCACAATCCAAAATCATTGAGTTATGCTGCTTAGTAATTTTGGGAGGCATTCAAACTCAGTAACAAAAAAAAAAGAGCATTTAAGACATTCATTGGAAAAAAGCTTTGAAATTTCAGTTAATTGAAGAACTAACGAAATCAACAGGCGCTTTTGGATCGCCTTTAAGTGCCACTTTTTTTGTAGTGCAGGAGCTTCTTGGACACTTTTACAATTTGTGAGGTTTTTTTGAGCAAGAGCAAATCATTGACACAAAAAAAAAACCTCATTTTTTGGCCTAAAATCCGGCACTTTAGCTACTAATCTGATAATTTCGTGGGATTTCAGCATAATTACAGCAATTACCATGGCGAATACGATGGTGTCAGTATCGATGGTACAATCAAGTCGACCATTTATAAGAATCAAATTTTTATCAAGATCATGTTGAAGAAAGACGACGGAAATTGTTCAGTGCATCTAGATGCGGTCCATATGCATATGATACGGTAAGTGTAAATCTTAAGGGTTGATTCATCCAAATCTTGAAATTTTTTCTGGCCCTTTTAAAATAATTAACTTTTCCTTAATCGATAGATAAACTCATTAAGTTTATGCTTGTTACTTCCCAACCACTTAGACTAAATCGAAAAGTTTGAGAGTGGGGAAGGGGGGGTGGTTCGGATTTAATCTTTTGTATTGTCTTACAAATTGTACTCTTAGAATATTCATTATGGTAGTAAGGTGAGAGGGTTGGGATTAATTTGATGAAATCGGAATGGTTGTCGGTTATTTTCCAATAAATTCCCAACGTCAAGTTGATGTTAATTAAATTTTTTTTTTTTGTAAGGGTGAAAGTGACAAATTTTTTTAAGAATAATTTATGGTAGAGTAAAATGCTTAGCATCGTAATTTATGGTGTTGACACGTGTTGCGCGATGCTTAAAAGAAATTCCAGAGGAAGTTGCAAATTATTGATTTTTGTTATCCGGTTGTAAATCATCAAAGTAGGCACAAATTTACTACAAATACAACTTTATAAGGGTCGGTTGGGGTTGTTGTAAAGTTTGGTTTGGTGGGTTAATACCGCAGAATGTCAATTGCTAATAAATGGCGGATGTAAAGGGTTGTGATCAGGGCCGACCGTCGGGTTTTCCATCAAGCACTCAAAACTATCCTGATTTGAAGAGAAAAAATTGCACGTGCGTGGAACGCCGCGCGTTAAAAGTGAAACTTCTTAGGTTAAAGATGAAGTTCATTTTTGTTCTTAATTTATCTTCTTTCTGTCGTTGCCTGAAGGCTCGTTTTTGTTCTGCAGTTGTATTTTTCGGCATTTCGCTTATCTCAATTTATTGCCATTAATTAATATTGAAATTTTAGTTTCGTTCCAGAGGGCGCTGTACATCGATCAATAACACCAACTCTACACCCTAGTGTTTATTTTACACAGTTGGCAGAACTGACAGAGTATAAGCGGCGCTATTGGCAACGCCCCCACTCTTCCCTCTCAACTGTCTGTTAGAGGGGAAGTATTTCCCCTCACGGGGTCACGCATTTTCGTTACATAGGGAAAATACATTGGAAAATATTTACACCCAAGCGCGTTTAAAAAAGTTTCACTTCAAAAAAGACAATTGCAGAGTAATCTTCGATTCAATTTTCACGTGGTGACGAACTTCGGCTTACAACTCGCCTCTTAATACGAAACCCGATTTCGGCACCGGAAAGTATTTTTGCATTTGAAAGAGCTAATCTCTCCTTGTCTCCTTGTCCGCGCCAACTTGATTATTGTTCACATCAGATTGTTGCTCATTTATTTGACAACATACAAGTCAAGGATCACTAGTTTTTCGTTCTCATTAATTTGCCATCAAACTTTTAAATTGCTCGGCTTCAATATAAACATATCTCTTTCAAAGAATGACGCAGACTTTTCGAAAAACTTGCTGAAATTTGGAATTAACGAACCGGATATCATTATGGGGGAAATGCCATTGGAAATTCCGGATCATTTGTTATTTGCTTTTGTTGAGATAATCAAATTTTCCACTTGATTTTTATTCAATTGTTACCAAGAATCTCTCGATTTGTTGTTGACAATTATCGATTTTTATTGCTGCTTGATTTTAAAACTTTAAATAATCTTTTGCTTCTGATGTTCCGTCTCTCTCTCTCTCTCTCTCTCTCTCTCTCTCTCTCTCTCTCTCTCTCTCTCATTCATCTCGAACGCTACCATTCGCAAGCCACGCTTTCTAACGGACAAAATCACATGAAGCGTCTCATAAGTGTTGGAAGAATCGCTTTTAAATGCTCTGATTTCACACATTTAAGCCCCAGAGATCTGATCGTTGATGATCAAATTTTTAACTGGATTCTACCATATTTGCTCTCCGCAGATTATCCAGCATTTGCAAAGAACTCGTACCGCTTTAGGAGTCCCCAAAAAGACTTGGAATTTACTTATTTAGTGCCTACACTAAACCCCCTTAAAACTCAATTTGCTGCACAGTAAATTTGTATTGTTCTCGCGCCAAACCGAGGCGAGAGTTGACGAAGCTGGATGCGTGACTTGCTATTGCGCATCCGTCTATCTCGCCTCGGCCTGGCGCGGGAACTGTACATTACTTGTAGTTCCCATCCAAATTGTATACTTGTAAAGTGAATTCATCGAGTAAAGAGTTTCTAGATTTGACAGTACGTAATCCCAAGATTGTAAACAAATAAATCCCTAGAAATATCACTATATTCAAAGGCACCATTAAATCTAGGAACCCTTGGGTCGATGAATTCTGTATAGTATAATCAAAGGGAAATTCCAACAATTTCCAAGTAGCTTTAATGGGTTGTTCAACTGGTTTCGGTTTGGTGTTTCACACACACTAGATTACACCGAATGAATCCATCACGATCGGATGTCAATTATTATCGCGTAGACAAAAAACCGACCACCTTCAATATTCAGATTACTTTGTCCCTGTGCTACTTCCTTTTTTTTGTGTGTTCATCGTTAATAAATAATGTATTTTTTTTTTGGTCTTTGTGACTGTCCACACGATTCGTTTAAATTCTTTTGGTTGTTTTTCCAGGGATATTGATATCGACGTTTCTGGTTTGGCTTCGCTCAGTTGGCTGTCCGATCGCTTGAAATCTTGGGTGATTGGGAATTTACGTCAGTACGCTTTGCCAATTTTAGAAAAGCACATTAAGGAAGCTTTCGTCTATGCCATCAGCCGTACTGATTGTGTTTCACTATTATTGATCGATTAACGATCACTACCACTACCAAAAAAAAAAACAAAACAACACAACACACACAAAATAATAAAAGATATCTACACAAAGACAGAGGATGTTTTTTTTTTCGTTTGTTCGTTTGTTGAATTAATCAAAGACACTCCTCAATTTTCCTAATATTGTCGACCTCATCGACCTTGCTGCTGGTTGATTTGTGTCGCTCGCGGCGCACCATAAAAAGATATCTTCTGTTTGGAGATTATTATTAACACACGCAAAAGTGTCTATCGACCGCTTAAAACTAATTACATTGTGCCACAAGTGTGTGCGAATGGAAAAAGTTTAATTTTCATTGTTTGATGGATCGACTTGTGCGGCTATTTTTAGGGTACACAATTTAGTATTTAATTGTTGAAGCAAAAAAAATTGCACGTGCGTGGAACGCCGCGCGTTAGAAGTGAAACTTCTTAGGTTAGAGATGAAGTTCATTTGTTTCTTGGTTTATTTTCTTTCTGTCGATTGCAGAACAAAAACGAGTCTTCAGTCGTTTTGGTTCTGCAGTTGTATTTTTCGGCATTTCGCTTAACTCAATTTAACGCCATTAATTAATATTATAAATCGCGGTAAGCCTTGAAATTTTAGTTTCGTTCCAGAGGGCGCTGTACATCGATCAATGACACCAACTCTAGACCCTAGTGTTTATTTTACACAGTTGGCAGAACTGACAGAGTATAAGCGACGCTATGGCAACGCCTCCACTCTTCCCTCTCAACTGTCTGTTAGAGGGGAAGTGTTTCCCCTCACGGTATCCCCCATTTGCGTTACACATTGAAAAATATTTACTACCTAAGCGCGGCTAAGGAAGTTTCTTTCTTGATAAAAATCAAGAAGGCCTAGTCACAATTGAAGAACGCCTGATTTCAGTGGCGACGTGAAAATAGTGAAGAAAAACTAAAGGAAAATGTGTTATTGTGACCTCGCTACCGTTACGTAAATGCAACACGTAATCGAATTTTCTCGAAATGCAATATTTTAATGCACCAACAAATACGGTAATTCATCTACATTGAATAACAAATGAATAAGAAAATTGAATTTTCTTTTAAAATAAGCCAACTATGTGTGACATAACACACACACATACACATTTTATCATTCCAGTCGATGCCATATCATTTTGCTTATAGAATATTTCATCAAATATTGATCTGCTTTGGTGGAAAAATAATTTAAAAAAGACAAAACCAACATCAAACAAGAAGACAATTTAAAGCTTCCCTCTTTTTATTTAAATTGTACGTGTGTGTGTTTGTGCTCAAATCATCCCGTTTTCAAGTGTGTTATTCATGTTGTGGAGACAAATTAAAATTTATTCTTTAGTAAAAATCTCAACCGCACACCATCACATCAACAACAACAAAAAAAAAATGAAAGAATAAAATGACACGAGACGAATAAAATAGGATACGAAAATGCAATAATAAAAGTCTTTGGGGAGGCGTAGAAAAACAAAATTGAGCGTTTTCAATGGTGGAAACGGTTTTGTTGTGAGATTACATGCTATTTTCCAACTAATTGACTTAAAACACAACGATCGAGAACAATAGAAGACAGTAGAGACTATTAATTGTTATTAATAATTAATAATTATCAATAAATTAAATAAACAAAAGACGTTTACTAATTATGAAGTCTAATTTGTCTCGATGATATCTTTATAATCAAATTTGTAAGTCGATTGATGTTTAAAAGAGGCTTTTACGTTTAGATAATGCAAATCAAACATTTAGTGGGCGTGTCAGTTGATTTTTATATCGAATAAAGGCCAATTGTACACTTCCAATCCGATACTAGGCAATCGAATTGGAGTCATTGACTGCTTTCCTTTCTATCGTAAATTCTATACAACTTGTACGCTATTGGCCAATGTCTGTTGTTTCGATTCACTCCCCTCTCCCGCGACCAATGATTATCGACGGAAAGATCGGAGCGCGATGATCATTGGCTGTAAGACTAACACCTGTGATCTTCAAACAATAAAAAACACGCATTGGAATTTGAAAATATTTGTTCCAATCAGCAGCTTAATTCACTTGTTTCTTGAATTATACAACCTAGACGGCCCGGAGCAGCTTAGAAGATGTACTTTTAGACGAGACGTATTGTTAAGAAGCAATCTTTAGAGATTGGTTGTGGTGGATGCCGAAAGCGCTCGATGAATTTGTGGAACAAGTTCAAAAGAGACCGAACAAACTAAAACGAGAGACTAGATTAATAAGTGTTCCTGTTACGGCTGAAACAAACTTAACGTTTTCATATTATGAAACTATGAAGCTTTTGATGTTGGATGGATGCTTTAACGTTACAAAATCCCACCGTTTCACAAAGCATCTCAAACGTTTGTAATGAATGCAATAGCAACTAAAACAATAAAGACGACCAAAAATAGGTTTGTTCGTACGAACAAATAGGATATACGTCTTCTATAATAACACTTTCGTATAACAGGATGGAACAAACCTTACAATTCAAAGAGATCAGAACGAGGTGATTGAATGCACTTACGCCACTACATTTGAGAGACAATTTTTGAAATATCCGCTTAAATTCGGCCTTCTCGTCTTCCTGTATCGCTTCTCGTCAATAAATCGTCCAGTTTGCATGATTTTTTCTTTATAAATTGTTGCCAAAATTCAAAATCGCTTATAGATTGTTTCGGTTTATTAATGGCATTGACCTTGAATTAAATCCCCCACAATTTAGGAATTTTCATTGTACTGAGTTGCATAAAATCTGACATCATGAAATGTCACACTATATTACAATACTGTACCGAGTTAAAAGATGAAAAAGATAGAAGAGCGATGATTTTTATGGGAAACACTATAACTATTTCAATATTGGACAGAGTATTAACAGATTTAACAATTTTTCTACATACAGTCGCGATCAAAAAATCTTTGGACGTCAAGGACTCATTTGTGGTGTAGGACAGCCTTTAAATATATTCAAAATGTCATTAATTTTGACATTTCGAACGTTAATAATAACAGTAATACTTGGCCCAGATTAAACATTTTTAAACGTCAAAAAAAAACGCCGTCCAAAATTTTTTGATCGCAACTGTATGTGTTTATTATGTCACTTAAATTCGGCCTTTCCATCTTCCTATTTCGCCTCTCGTCAATAAATCATCCATTTTGTACTATTTTTTGGACTATTTTTTTGTATAAATTGTTTCTAAAATTCAAAATCGCGTATACAACTCGGTTCATTATTGTAATATAAAATTTTTACAGACAAATGTCAAAATTTATGCAACTTATGTTGTGAAAATCCCTAGATTTTGATATGCTTGAGATGATAAAATCTTGAGTCTTTATTTAGATATTTTGAAAAGACTAACATAAAGTTTTATTTTGTTTATTTGATTGTGGTAGTTTGTGATTTTATTGATGACATTTTCGTGGGAAAATTATCAAATGGCATTGACCTTGAATTAAATCCCCCCATATTTAGGGATTTTCATTATACTGAGTTGCATAAAATCTGACATCCATGAAATGTCACACTTTATATTACAATACTGTACCGACTTAGAACATGAAAAAGATAGAATAGTGATGATTTTTGTAAGAAACACTATAACTATTTCAATATTGGACAGAGTATTAACAGATTTAACAATTTTTCTACATATGTGTTTATTATATCACTTAAATTCGGCCTTTCCATCTTCCTATTTCGCCTCTCGTCAATAAATCGTCCATTTTGTATTATTTTTTGGACTATTTTTTTGTAAAAATTGTTTCTAAAATTCAAAATCGCGTATAGAGTGTCTCATACAACTTGGTTCATTATTGCTATTGGATTGGCAATAATAAATTTGATTAAGTTGGCAATCCTATATACTTCCGCAGGAAATGTAACTATAGAGATAGTAGTTGTTATTCGAGAATTCTGAAGATTGTATTTTGAGAAAATTCAAAAAAAAAATAAATAAAAGATTATAAACAACAGAAACATTTTAACTATATTAAAAGAGACAAATAAACAACAATTGCAATATAAAATTTTTACAGACATATGTCAAAATTTATGCAACTTATGTTGTGAAAATCCCTAGATTATGATATGCTTGAGATGATAAAATCTTGAGTCTTTACTTAGATAAGTTTGAAAGATTAACATAAAGTTTTATTTTGTTTCTTTGTTTGTGGTAGTTTGTGATTTTATTGGTGAGATTTTCGTCGGAAAATTATCAAATGGCATTGACCTTGAATTAAATCCCCCCATATTTAGGGATTTTCATTATACTGAGTTGCATAAAATTTGACATCCATGAAATGTCACACTTAAATTATATTACAATACTGTACCAACTTTAAGATTGAATTGATGGACAAAAAAAAATGTTTTACGTGAGAAACACTATAACTATTTCAATTTTGGACAATGTATCAACTTTAACAATTTTTCTACATATGCATTTATTTTATAAATACATTGGATCGGAATTTTACGCTTAAAACAACATCAACATTGATGACTTGCCAAAAATTATACAAACAGCCGTTTTGTTGTAAGAAAATTTTGATTGGGAAAGACAAGCTGCTGTTAGAACTGGCTTTAAGGCTGTCTGGAGCGACACAACTTAAGGGAGTCTTAACTTTTTGCCCTGAGCCTCAAATAATCTTGACCCGGTCCTGGCTCTACCACTGGTTTATCAATAAATATATCCATGATGGATATTGCATTTATTTGCATGAAAATAAAACAAATATAGAAAAACAAACCAATTTTCCAGGATTCAAGCCCGGCATTTGATCACAGAAACATGAATAATCCGCACGACTAATGAAAAATCGCTGAATTCTACCCGAAAATAGAAACTAGACGCTTTTAATCATTTATTTATAGTGTTTTTTTTTGTTTTTGTTAAAAAAAAATAAAACTAGTTTTAGTGGCCACGAGCGGACTTGTCGCCGGATCTGGGCTATCGATTAATACGACAAAAAAAGTCCTAAAATCCACGGGAACTCTCAACGGATCACACACACGCTTTTGAATTTTTCATACGAATTTCCTTGAAATAGATCCCTTCTTAGTGGAGTGAGTTGTGTAACTACTAATTCCGGCGGATCAAATTCGCCGGTCTAAATTCGCATAGAGATAATCGGAGCGGATTAGATCCGTTCGATGCGAAATTAATTAAATAATAATAATCGTAATAAAGATCAAGAGAAAGAGATTTCATTTGGAAGTAATCAAATTTTATGATTGTCGTTAAAATGGTTCATGTTTCTAAATTAATTTGTGATAAAAAAGTAAAAGACCAGTGGCGTAACATTGTTGATCGTAATAATAATAAACGAGCGAGTACTTAGACATTATTACAATACTACATTAAAATCTGTAGATATACATCTATCTCTGTCTATTTCACAACTATCATCAATTTATTTGTTCATTTTAAATTATTGAAAGATGTGAACTTTACCATCAATTCTACAAGGATTCCACTTTAATTTCCTTCAACTATCTCTCTCTCTCTTTCAAGATCTGTGTGTATCTATCTCTGTTAAATCACAGAAAAATGATTAAATCGAGAAAATCCCGAGCTTTAATGCCAAAATAATGATTCATAATCCACCACCACAACAACAACAATAACGGATTGCATAATGTGGAAAATATGAAAATTGGAAAATCGCAACATTTTATTTTATTTATAGACAAACTTGGCAAACTATGAAATTTTTTGATAATTCAACAAAATAGAAAACTGCCACGTGTCTATTTTTATTGGAATCAATAGTTGTGTAGAAGAAACAACAAAAAAAAAACACTCACCTTATATCATGATTTAATCAACAACAAATAAAAACAACTAATTTCGTATGTGTGTACGAAGAGCGACACTAGAATTTGGTGCGACGTCGACGACGCCCGGCGCCGTTAACATTTAGATACTAACTGATTGTTGGAGAGTTATAGGAGCGCGTCTTGGTTTTTCGGCGACGCGCATTCTCGCATTTATCATCAATTACAAAAAAAAAAATATTATAAGAATAATAATAATTTGAGGTGATACTAATTGTTATTAACAATAAATCCCCACTATTTTAGAGTGGGAGATACTTCCTATCCCCCACTCTGATGGAGAGGGGATGAATATTTAAACGATTCTCGAATTAGCCGTAGATTGGTGATAATTGTCGGCCGAGTATAAAGGTAGGAGAACATTTGTAATTTAATATCAGTATATCTATGTATAGAACTATATACATATATCATTTGTTCTATTGATTTCTCTGAAAATATCGTATCATTTCTATCAATGTCAGGTAAAGAATAAAAGTCAATAATGTTTTGTATTGTTTTTAAAAATTTAATCCTCTTAAACTACTTTAACGTTGTAGAATGAACGGATCAAAAGCTCTTGAAAGCTCCGCATTCGTGCTACAAAAGCGTGCAATTTCTAGAGAATTTCTACAGGATTTCTTTAGTTTTTTGCTCAATTCAAGTTGGCGAACAATCGCAATTGTTTAAAGAAGAAATTGCAAAAAAAACAGCGATGGCAGATGATCCACTGCAGCTGCAGGATTAGAGAAAGAAGGATATAAAGAAATAGAAGGAGATCGATATAAAGGAAGAAAAATGGAAACAGAGAGTTAGAAAGAAAAAAGAGAAAAGGTCGAGATTGGGAAGGGGACAGAGAGGAAGAGTGAAATGAGGAGTAAAAAAGAGGGAAGAAGAAGATGAGAGAGGGGGCGGCGAAGAATAAGAGGTAGAGAAAGAGAGAGAGAGAGACAAGGGACTGAGTGATAGAAAGAGAGAGAACGAGGGAGAGAAAGAAACAAAAGTTTAGGAAGAGATTGAGAAGAGGACAGAGCGATAGAGAGAATAATCATAGAAAGAGCGAGAGAGGGAGAAACAGAAAGAGGGCGAGAGAGAGAAATAAAGAGTTAGAAAAATAAAAGAGAAAGAATGAGTGATTGAGAAGACGCGAATGTGAAACAGAGAAAGAAAGGATCAAAAAGGCAGGAAGACAAAGAGAGAGATTCAGAAGATGAGAAAGAGAGAGAGAGTGGGAAAGAGGAATTAATGATAAATGGAATGCGAAAGAAATAAAAAGAAGATCGTCCACGGCAACTGCAGGATTAGAGAAAGAGAAGGAGATAGAGAAATATAAAGGAAGAACAATGGAAAGAGAGAGTTAGAAAGAGATATGAGGAGTAGAAAAGAGGGAAGAAGAAGAAGAAGTAAAAGATAGAGACGATGAGAGAGAGCGGCGAAGAATGAGAGGTAGAGAAAGAAAGAGAAACAGAGAGAAGGGAATGATGGATAGAAAGAGAGAGTACGAGGGAGAGAAAGAAATGAAAAGTTAGAAAGAGAGGAGAGGAAGATTAAGAAGGGGACTGAGGAATAGAAGACGTAGAAAGAGATACACATAAAGAGAGTGGTATAAAGGGAGAAAAAGAGGGAATCATAGAAAGAGAGAGAAAGAAACACCAAGAGAGCGAGAGAGAGAGAGAGAGAAACAAAGAGTTAGAAAAATAAAAGACAAAGAGTGAGTGATAGAGAAGAAGACAGAAATAAAGGCTCAAAAAGAGGGAAGCTAAATAGAGAGACTCAGACGATGAGACAGAGAGAGAGTGAGAAAGAGGAATCAAAATAAATGGAATACGAAAGTAATAAAAAGAAAGAGTGTGTGGTATTAGAGGGGGAGAGAAATTGAACGAGAGAGAAAGCTAGTTTTGAACAAAGAGTTAGGAGAAGAGAGGAAAAGATTGAAAAATAAAGAGACACAAAGAAAGAGAGAACGCGACACAGAGATAGAGATAGAGAGATATCTACATAGAAAGGGGGGTATAGAGAACGGGAAAGAGCGAGAAAGAAATCGAGATAGAAAGAGGGAGCGAGAAAGAGACAGAATTGAAAAACTCCTCATAAATATCAAGAATAAAGATGTAAAAATCAAAAAAATATATGCGCAAAACGGTTCCAGTGGTGGTATCTGGAAGAAAACAGGAGTTTTAGAGGATATGAGGATTGTTTGAGAGTTCTCGAATCCCACACTCTCTCGAACAGGCTCGCCACCCGGAAATAAGTCCCTAAACTACCTCAGATTTTCTGATTCACACCGAAGCAATACTTTCTTTTTTTATTTTGCGTCAATAATAGCGCTATTTTTAAACTTGCTACTGTATCGAAATGAGCTCATTTCATAAAAATGGAAAATGTAGTAATTTTTTTCCCTAACGTTGGTATTGATTTTGACAACTGTCAAAAATCGTAAACAAAATCATATATATATCAATCAAAAAAAAACAAACAATGTTCAATTGTTTTATCAGTAACACCAACTCCCACCAATTTCCCTAAATATCAAATCTCGCATTTTTTTTTTGTAAAAAAGGGCACAAAATAGGCAAAATAGAAAACTTTCTTTTTAATCGCCTATCATAGTTTGCAAGACTAAGGCTGCTATTAAAGTATAGAACTATCGATTCTTAATCTTTCCAATCCGTTACTTTAACTTAAATATTTGAAGAGATTGGAAATATCTCCGGTCGTGTGACATGATCACAGGCAACTTTTAATGAAGTTGAAAGTTTCTTAATATCGATTGCACAGTTTACCTGAACGTAATCAAAAATTTAAAACAATTGCAAAGTATCTATTTAAAAAAAAATGTATTATTAAATTCATTCTAAAACGTAAGCTGTGTCATTGTAAATTGTTAATAAACAATTTTAATCAATACCAGACATCAAGTTTATTGATTTGAGAATTAACATGTTCGCGGCAATGTTTAAAATACGTGATATTTAGTCAACTGTGACACGCATTTGTTTCTAACAATAATAATCAAGCGCCGCCTTCTAGGATATCACAGGATCAAAACTTTACATGAACATGTTAATATTTACCTAACCACTAATGTGATTCGTCAACGTGTTAAACAACGCTGTTAGATTTCAAATCAGAAAGCAGAGTTGGCTAAAATATTGTTTTTTTTTTCGTGTAAAGTGATACTTAAACTGATTTATTTTTTATTACAACACCGCCCCCAATGCGGTTGATTGACTCGTCGCCTCCATCGCCCATATCTCTCTAGCGATTTCAATTTAAATCGTAGTAAACACGTCTTGCGGTTGTTCTGTTACAGACAGCTACTGTCTCTTTTTTTTTTGTCATGATTTCCATTATTCTATCGTTTACAGCCCTAAAAAAGGTGCATCTCTCTCTCTATCTCTCTCCCTCTCCCTCTATCCTGGATGGGGAATAAGCCGCATTATTATTGCTAAGGGCATTAATTTCCTGCTAATTTTTATCAACACTTGCCTCGTCACACAGTCTCAGTTAACACGATTTTTTAAGGAAGGGTTTAAGGTCATTGACAACACCGGATATTATTGATCAATACGTGAATATTAAATATGAAAAACTATATATTTTATTCATTTTAATTGCTTTGTTTAATGAATATCGATCGGCGAAGGCACTATTTATATACGATAACTAAATTTAGTTCCACTACAAATACCAATTTCTCAAACCTTTCAAAATTTAATTAAATTAATTTGAAAGTATAATCGCCGCATTGCCGATTGTCTAAATCGTCGTGTTGTACAAGTACTTGTAGTAGAATCAAGAAAATTATTCGGCTCCTCTTGAAATATTCTAAAATACCGAGTTATGTGAGGGCGGCTCTTATGTATCTATCCAATGAATGGCGGCATGGCGGATTACACGGTCAGACCTCCAAGGCCAGTTGTCAAGTTGCCGTACGATAATAGGCGGTAGAATCGAGTTGAAGCCAACTTGTGTCGCTTTCCACGACTAGATGTAGCTTACCCCGTAGAACAAAGTGGCAGCTTATCATGTGACTTATAATTTCTACAGTAAATATATTCTTTGTAGCTACGAAAATGTGAAGTAATTTAATATAAAATAAATATTCAAATGATATTTAATTTACCTGTTCCTGTTAGTTTTTCCGGCAAGTTTAATACGAATTTTCATTATAATTTTTGCAGTGTCAATATTGAATTTTACACTAGGTGCATTAATTTATACATTGTCGAGGTGGCTTAGTATATTGTTCTTTTGTTTAATTTCAATTATCATTTACCGGAAATCGACTAATTATAAACAAATAGTGACACTTTCATTATTCGATAATTATTATTATTTTGCCAGAAACATCGACTCATTCTAGGCAATATCGTTTTATAAGGGTACGTTCATATCGGAGATACCCCAGTAATACGTCACTTTTCATCACGACCAATATCCATAGAGCGGTGTGAGCTGATCTGTGATTGGTTGAATCAAGGTCATACTAGGAACATTGTAATATGATTGGCGCGTATCGAACATCCGCCCAGTGCGACATATGCAACATGAACGTACCCTAATAGTGCTGCGGAAATGTGAAATGATCAATGTGAGATTCGAGAAGGCCAGCAGAAACAATAAATAATTCCTGAATACTTTTGGCAAGTTTCTCTCTACGCGCTAGCACTCCATAACGACATTGTTCCGTGGAGTATTACGAGAGCCCGACCATCGGTGTCCGTTGTGGCAGCGAATGTGTTAATAATTTGTCATTATAAATTATTATTTAGCACGCATTAAGTTGTTGTTTTGCTTTTGTTGGATTCATAAATTTATTTTTATTATAAAGAAAAGCTCAGGAGGAAACAAAGTTTTAGGCCAGTTGACGAGAACAATCTTTTCCGGTAATAGTACATTAAAAAATTGGGGAAATCTCGATGGTATTCCCTGACAATATTTGACAGAATTAATTAGTAATTAACACAAAAAAAAGTAACAATTTTTCGATAGGAACAACCCGAAAACAACTGAACAAGAATTCGAACAAATCTGAAAACGGGTGTTCAGTGAGTGTCTTTTGTTCAGCTCCTATCAAGGAGTTCCTAGATTTAAGTTGGCACCCTTGAATATGGTGATATTTCTAGGGATTTATTTGTTTGACATCTGTCAAATCTAGTAACTTTTTGGTCAGTGAATATAGTATACAATGCAGTAAAATACACTTCTGATTGTGGCTGAGACAATTGGAGACTTCAAAACAAAACTTCTAAATGGCGCCTGGGCTCGTGCCGGCCCTGTTCTTGCCACCTCCTGCACCACATACGCTTTGGCTATTGTAGCCGCCACTTCTTTGTCCATAAACGGAAATGAAACGATAGAAATATGGAAAATAGTCGTCGTAATGGAAAAGTATCGTTTAGCGCACACTTAAAATCCACCAATTTCAATGCGGAATATTTCATCAAAATACATTGAATATAGGTACGTGTTATGCAAATAATTGCGCCCCCTCCGCCCCCGCCGCCTGCAAAAAAAATCAATAAATATTCCAAATAACTATTTAAATTCTCCACTCTCCGCGTGTTTCTCTCAATGGCACAATTGCATTATTGATGATGTGAAAGATTAGATAACAAAAAAGATTCGTCTGTATCGACAGTTTTATAACACAATTCCATCATTTTTACGTTATTATTCAATAAAAATTTTAATTTTAAATTGGAGCGATTTGTGAAGTAGGTCGATTCTGAAATGTTTTGATGAAATGGAGAAATGTAGTAAATTTATTCTATCGAAAAACTTACTCTACCCCACGACTTTGTTCGCCTGTTATTTCCGCATATATAAGGGAAAAAATACACATGGCAACGCCGCAATTAAACGTCACAATGACAACTGACAGGTGAACGTTCCTTGATAAACGTTTTGACGTAATAGTTAATGCCCTATTCAACCCCCTTAGGGAGCGAATTTTCAAAAATACTTTCTTAGTGAGCGTTTACAGTACCCAAGGAATATATGTGGCAAATTTAAAGTCTATCGGACGGATAATTTCGGAGATATCGTGATGAGTCAGTCAGTCAGTCAGTGAGTGAGTGAGTGAGTGAGTGAGAAATCGCTTATATAGATATAGATAACGAAACTAGTGAACTATTAAAGAGCCTTTACGTGTACCTAAACTCAAATCTAGTTCAGTTGCGGTTTATTATCGCGCCACAGAATCACAATAATTGAGAACAGCATTCCGATTGTAATGGAATTCATTTGTTATATCTCTCTAAAACTTTACCTATCTGTAAACCGATAACGTAAATCAAAGGTGGCGGTTTATCCATGGTAGATACTACCCCCCGAAACTATCGGGGAACGTGCACTAACAACACCAAATAAACAATTTCAATCTGACATCAATCGATCGGAATTTATTAAGATTTTGGCGACGAAGCGAACAGCGAATTACCGCCCCCCCATTCGGTCGATTTATTTGTAAGCCGTTTGATAAACCACCGCACAACCAAAACGAACACATCCAATTCAAGGGTTGTTGTCGGATTTGAGGCCATTCGACGGCATTCCGATGGATTTATTGCCGATTGTAGTCGAGATTTATTTCCATCGATTACAGTCGAATTAAATTATTCAATAATTTTTTTTATAAGAAATAAACAGGGTGGATTTTCTGCACTGCATTAACACCCCATTTATCTGAATCTGCAGCATTTTCAAGATAGCTTAAATAATGCTATCATAAGACGTTAGAATAATTGCAATTTTGAATTTACCGCCATCTGTGTACAGAGTGTCTCGAATTAATCGAAATCTATCTATTGGAGAAAGTCGAAATTAATCAGACCAACACGAGACAGTCTGTATATTGATAATTTGGTAGCGCCATCTGTTTTGCAAAACGTCAAATAAAAAATCGGCGCTACATTCGAATTATACGTAATTAAAACGAATTATTGAGGATTATTTGTAGCTTTTTATGATAATTTAAAAATTGGCGCAACGTGTCTAGTTAATTATAATTAATTATGAGAGAAGAGAATACTCAAGCCGGTCCTCCAGTTGAAGTTATATGAGACGAACTTTAACCATTATAACAATGTAGTAGACATACACTAGATGTAGCCCTATCTACAAACTCCGTCATAATTAATAATAATATAAAAACTTT
This sequence comes from Epicauta chinensis, assembly GCA_021725515.1. Lineage (NCBI taxonomy): Eukaryota > Metazoa > Arthropoda > Insecta > Coleoptera > Meloidae > Epicauta > Epicauta chinensis. The sequence goes on from JAEDXX010000238.1 coordinate 121,831, forward strand.
AATCACTAAAATTAGAAATAATAATGTACTATTTTACGTAAAATTAACCGGTAACACTTATAATTTATTATTGTAATAATTAATAATCTTGATGCCGAAATTTTGTCGGTTTTAGTTATGCAACACACTATGCTGCTGTGTATATGTGATTGTATGACGAAATCAGTCGGTGTGAACGTGTTAACAATTCAATTTGATTTTATTGATATTAGAATTGAGAATTCTATCGATTTGAGTGGATCATGAGAGGAAAAAGCCTATGGAAGGCGGTCATAATAAAAATTTATATGAAAATCCCTTCATATTGATTTAATTTATCCAACTCGAATCTGATCACTTTAATTGATTGAAGATAACGATTTATGGCTGTTGATAAGAAATCAAACATTTCTACTCTATAATTATTAGAGAAATAAGTGCATATTGAACATTATAATCACGAAATATTTAAATTTTTAATGAGTTTATTGTTTGAATTGTTGCTCAATTCTCGAAACAAATCAAATACAACAATACTCAAGTCACAACAATAGCCATGAAAACACTAATTCTATTCACTTTTATTGTTGGTTTTTGTTTAAATAAATTAACAATTGGTGCAGATTTATTTGAGACAATTAAAGCGAATCGTATTCTAAACGAAATCATTCAACAATTTCCTGAATACCATTTAATAATTCATTATGATAATCGAACAATTGATGAATTGAATTTGCCATTTCCACAATCGCACAATTCCGCACAAAGTTATCAATTGTTTAATTACGATCGTGAATGTGTTAATAATAAACAGCGAACAAATACGTATAATTTTATCAATTTGGTATTCTTAAGTGATCCACATCGATTCGTAGAGTTTGCTTCAATTGAAAAGAACCTACAATTACCAGATATTGTCATCTTTATTTTAGATGATTCTCAAATTGATGATGATAAATTGATTCGATTGGATGAAATCGATGGTTTACAATGGGCATCAAGTGTTCTAATCGTTTTACCAACAACCAATCGCTTGTACCATTCGTGTTATTATTGTGGTAGAGAAACGGGGCAATTACAATTAATTTCAAATGATTTATTACCAGATTTACGCAATTTTATCAATATTTATAAAGATTTTAATGGGCATCAATTTAATATTGTGTTGGTGCACAATCCGCCATTTCTCTGGTGCAAGTACGTGTTAATATCCGTTTTGTTTTTGTTTTTTTTTGAAGACTTTAAAATGGCACAGTTTCTTTCAAGGTATACATCAAATCAATGTGAACCTCAAGGTCCTGAAGGGATGCTCTTGAAGGTAGCTAGTGAAAAACTCAATTTCACCTACAATATAACCGTACGGCCTGATGAATGGAAACACATAGGTCCCATTGTTCTGGATGTATGTATTTATTGTTTATCTAGACAGCGCCGCACGGATATTGTCACTTTGACCGCACGGCTATTGTCACTTTGGCCACACGGCCTCATTCCAACGCGATATATATTTGTGTCGTTTCTTTTATTCTTATCACAGGTAGGTTCGCTAAAGTTCGATTGGACGTTTGGGGGTTACGATATCAATCAAATCCGTATGCAATACGGTGATCCTACACGATATATTATACAGAGTGATTATGGGATCCTTTATGCTACATATAAACCGTTCTGGACAACATTTGGCGATTTTCTACTAGTTTATGATTTAATTACAGCATTTACAATTGTAATTACAATAATTATTGTCGTTCTTCTTGTACGATATGCTATAATATGTCATCAAAGTAATGAATCGATATTTACAACTGTACGTGTAAGTATTTCTGCTGAAGCACACTCACAAGGAAACTATTCGATCTTTTTGAGCTTTTGATATGTTGTTGTCCATCGAAAAATAAGCGATGCATATTTTTCTTTAGCGGCCCTTATTGCGTTTTAAGGGGTGAAATGGACCCTCAAAGATTCGTCAAAATCCGGGTGGTAGATGTAGTTTTGCATATAAGGAAGATAGCAATCAGTACCAAACCAATTTTACATTATTCCCGAGATCAAATAATAAAAATACACACTTTCAGATACCACCTACCCCTTGAAAAACTTTAATCCTCCATAAAGAATTATTGCATTATCCGATTTTAATGGAAATAACGCCATTTGTTAGAGCAAAGAAAAATAAAGTTTACCTGGTTTTGGTTTTTTTTTGGAAAAAACAGTTTTAAGGGATGAAAAATTATTTTTTTTATTTTGATGACAATGACTGATTATAAGCGGGAGATTTTGTTAATTTATTTGTCAAATATATGGGTCATTCCACCAAATAAAATCATTTTTACGGGGCGACCCCCGCCGATTTTTTTCAAATTTTGTGGAGGCATTCTCTACTTTGACAAAAAAATTCCCTGAAAGTTTGAGTTCTTAATATGCGGCCGTTTCGAAATTATGAATTTTTGAAGTTTTGAAGAAACAAAAATTTCAACTTTTTCATCAATTTTTTTGAGGTAAAAAACCTTCTTTTCAGAATTGGTAAAATGTAGCTTTTTGTAGGAAAAATTCTGAACTTTTTAATGGGAATATTTATTTTTTCATACATGCAACGGAAGACCCTTTAAAATCCAATCAAAGTGAAAAAAGCAATTTTTCTCCCAGTGCGGCGCGTGGTACATAAAATTTGATATTTTTTTCTGAAAGCTGAGAGTTTTTCCCACAAAATATGTAATTTTCGCGATGTGCATAATTTTTTGTTTTTTTTTTACAATTAAATAAAATGTAAAATCTTGACAATAAAAATCCATATTTTTTTACGATCGTTTGTAATCGGTTATTTTACGTGCATGTTTAGAGCTGTCGAATATACCCGATTGCAGTATTTTTCGCGGTTGCTATATATATATACATTAGACTGTATCAGAAAAATCGACTATTTTTTTTTTCGAAAGGCACCCTGCAAATATTGTTCAGGATGTCGAAACAATGGGTCTGTGAAAATATAAGCTCTTAATTTTAATATTTACAGGTGCCTCATCGCGATTTTCTATTTCCCATTTGATTAACATGGGCAAAAGATTCTCTTGCACTTTGGAATTTTATAGCTCACGTTGAGAACAATGTTCCGAAATAATTGAACTTTGCTCTTATGCAGAATTTAACACTCTACAAAAAAGGTCTCTTAGAATTTTTTGATATATTTAGTCCTTCAAAATTTATTCAAGGTTAATGGTAAATTTTTATATTTTTCCAATTTTTTGACGTAATCATCAACTTTATGGAAAATTTTATCGAACATTTTTGTAGAGCATTTTATTCTCTATAGCTTATCTCTATTAAAGTTTTTGATATTTTTTACAGATCGAAAGTTATTTGACTCACAATATTGAATGCGAAAATATTACTAGAAATTTCTAGAATAAAAAAAATCAGTTCATTGCAAATAACTTTCAATCTGTAAAAAATATCAAAAACTTTTATGAAGATAAGTTATAGAGAATAAAATGCTCTACAAAAATGTTCTATAAAATTTTCCATAAAGTTGATGGTTACGTCAAAAAATTCGAAAAATGTAAAAATTTACAATTAAACTTGAATAAATTTTGAAGGACTAAATATATCAAAAAATTCTAAGAGACCTTTTTTGTAGAGCGGTAAATTTTGTATAAGACTATATTTTAGTCATTTAGAAATATTGTTTCGAATGTGAGCTATAAAATTCCAAAGCGCAAGAGAATCTTTTTCCCATGTTAATCAAATGGGAAATAGAAAATCGCGATGAGGCACCTCAAAATTCCGTAAGTGTCCCGCTTTGAGACAAGTAAAAAATGGTGACGTTAGACAATGACCATTTAACTCCAGGACTGAAAAATTACAACTACCGTCTTTCCACAGCCAGAGTAACCGTAGAAGTTTATTACATTGTTTGCCCATGTCAAGAATGGGTTTAATGGCTAAATTAT
>JAEDXX010000239.1:0-124303 GCA_021725515.1 Epicauta chinensis
TGGAAACAATATTTTGCCCAGAGTTAAAAAATTTTCAAATCTATTTATCTTACAATTAGTAACGGGCAAAAAAACTTTGAATCATTTAGCCGGATGAAAATATATAAATGTAAAAATCGCTCAGAAAGCGACTTATTGGGTTGTTTGGAAATTCGTTTTTTGGCTATAAGTAAAGGATTTATTTATAATTTTTAAAAACCAATTTGGCACTTGAGTCGTGTGGTCCTTATGTATCTTGACAACTGGTATAGAAAGGTTTGCTCTTGACAAAATTCGATAATTTTACTCACAATCACCGTAGTAGAAATGAAATCGAGGCGCTGGCTAGCGCCTGGCTAGTTTGTCTAGACTGAATCCAGGCGCTAACCAGAACACGGGAAAAAAACCCGTAGGTGCTAAACTGCGTCCAAAAATTAAGTATAAAATTTCAAATAATAAATGATAGGTTATGTGGATCATTCCATGTCAAACCGACCAGTGGTTGGAATCAACCCCTTTTGATTTGGACCAAATTTGGTCAGAAGTTTTCATTTATCATATAAAGAAGTTCTGCCAAAGGAAAAAATTTTTTTTTCAAGTTATGCAACTTTCAAAATTTCACTATTTTTCCTGTTTTTAAAACTTATGGCTTCAAAATCTCGAAAACTATTATAATTACTCTAATGATCTAAGCTACATTTTGAAGAGAATACTTGCAGCTACAGAAAAAAACTTTTTTTCAAAAAATGGCGTTTTGCAGAATTTTGAAATTTACAGAATTGTAAAAATCGATGACGGCCATTAAATTATTCGCTCAATTTTTTTTCTCAAAAGATCCTGAAATTTGGATATGGGTTTTTTTTTCTTTCAAAAGATATAAATTTTTGAATTTTGAAAAAAAATTTTGTTTTTTTGCCACTGATTGAATAAAATAATAATAAATTGACTCGTAATTTTCAATTTTAAGGCACAAAAATTTATTTCAAAGCAAAAGAGTATATGAAAAAATAATAAATGCTAAGAAGAAACGATCATCCTAATATAATTAAATCAAATTTAAAATTAAAATGCAACTAAAAAACAAAAATATTGCATTTATTGTTTTTTTCATATACTCTTTAGCCTTGAAAAAAAATTTTGTGCCTTAAAATTGAAAATTACGAGTCAATTTAACATTATTTTATTCAGTGGCAAAAAATTATTTTTTTTTTCAAAATTAAAAAATTTATCTTTTGAAAGAAAAAAAACCCCATCTCCAAAATTTCAGGATCTTTTGAGATTGGTTACAGGTACTTTAGAAAAAAATTTGAGCGAAAAATTTAATTTCGGTCATCGATTTTTACAATTTTGTAAATTTCAAAATTCTGCAAAAAAGCGAGTTTTTGAAAGATATTTTAAAAAAAAAATTTTTTCGGTAGCTTCAAGTATTCTCTTCAAAATGTAGCTTGAGTAATTACAATAGTTTTATATATTTGATATATAAGTTTTAAAAACAGGAAAAATAGTGAAATTTTGAAAGTTGCATAACTTGAAAAAAAAATTTTTTCCTTTGGCAGAACTTCTTTATATGATAAATGAAAACTTCTGACCAAATTTGGTCCAAATCAAAAGGGGTTGATTTCAACCATTGGTCGATTTGACATGGAATGACCCATGTGCAACTTAACATTTGAAAAGTTCCTAACTGTTACATGTTTACTTGAACCAAAAAGTAGATTATATTGTGGCACTACTGTTGGAATAAAATCCTAAGCGTTTGTTTACATATTTTGCTACTGGTTTTTCAATATTAACTCTGAAATTCGATAATAATACTAAAACTCCTTTTAAATCAATTTTCAGTTTAATATAATAAAGGAGAATTTTAATTTTGGGGCTTTAATAGAGGGACTATTTTTTCGTTGCATGGTTAGACACATTGCTGTCATTTGAAATTTTATACTTACTTCATTTTTGGACGGAGTTTACATGTCGTAGACCTGTAACATGATCCTGTAGCAGCAACAGGAAAGTTCTGTAGCTGCCACATGACCAACAGTGCAACCACAACATGACTAGTCTTGTAGCACCAACAGGAAAGACCTGTAACTACAACAGGACTAATCCTGTTGCTGCTATAGGATCATGTCACAGGTCTACGACATGTAGCACCTGCAGGTTTTTCCCCCGTGTACTGGCGAGCTCCTGGTTTCAATCTAGGCAAACTAGCCGGGCCCTTATCAGCGCCTCGATTTCATTTCTACTATTGCAGTAGTTTTTGGTTGTTGCTCAATCAAATGTGGCAAGTGAAAAGCGGCCTTTTTGGCAAATTTTCGTATAATTTCAAGGGAATCGTTCTTTTTGATCTTCTACCGGATAACATTCGATCAATTCTGAAGTGTTCCGTCATCAGGTGGACAAATTGAATGATTTACTTAAGCAGAAAACGCCAGAGTTGATCAACAGAAAAGGTGTAGTGTCCCACCGAGATAATGCGAGACATACAGCTGGTAGATTCTGATTATAATTTCTGTATGCTACTACGCAAGTAATTTTCCATAATCAATACGTTTGGATCAGTATTGGAACTTATGTGTTACTTCTGGTTTCTACGAAATTTTTTACTTCAGATACTTCGATCAATTTTTTGCCAGCAAGGAACAAACATTTTATGAGCACGGAACCATGCTTCCGCCAAAAAGATGACAAAAGGTTATTGACCAGAATGATCAATATATAATTAAAAAAAGTATTTATTTTATGTTCTTTTCAAACAATTTAATGTTTACTGTTAAAGATGGGTAAACTCATTTCACACAAAAACTAACCATACAAACGATCAAATTTTCGTTGGAAGTGCAATATGCAGAAGTTCGATAAAATGCAACCATTTCTTTTGCCTTCCAAATTGACTTTTTACAAATCAAAAGCAACATTTTCTAGATGAAAATCAGACTCCTGAATGTTTCAAAAAGACTCAATTTGACTGAGAGACACAAATGCCTATTACCCGTGCCAATCAGATAAGTAAAAGAAAGTTCAAATAAAAATAAGGATTTTATTAAAACACTTTAATTTGAGGAGGCTTATTAGCTCTTCAATTGGTCGAAAACGAATTAACCATTGGGACTCGAACGTGAAGCTTCTGCTTTCCGTCGACCTAGTCACCAAAGCTAAAAGCCTGCCCAAATTGTTTGTATCTAGTAGAGATAAAAAGCATACCTGAACTTGCACCAGTAACGATGGCAGTCTTCCCGTTAAGACAAACCAAACTTCTACACCGTCCTACCGTTAATTTTTGTACGACTTTCAAAATTAATAAAAATAAAATTGGTAAACTTATTGCAATCGTAGCAAAAACTGCATACTTTAAATACGTATAATAAAGAATCATTGTTGATGCTTTGACTGATTTGAATCGACTAAATGTGAGAATATTTGAGAGAAAGTTAAAATAATCTTCCATCATCCACATCCATGTGTGGAATATTTGCACTTTCCATTCGAAATTTATAAATAAAACAAATAATGATGGACAGAGAAATAGAAAAAAAAAATAAAGGGGATTTTTTCAGGTTTCCTCTATTCAAACAGGGTGCATATGTATCGATTCAGATTAAATTATCGTCATTTTCACCACTATTCGTACTAGTTTGTATCGTTCCAACGGTTGCTAAGCAAATTATTTATGATTCATAATATGAATAACGTTCACAATTGTTGTTGAATTGATACAAAAAACAAACTAACAGCTTTTTGTTTTTCGTCCGAATACAAATACTAATTGAATTGTGGTGTATTGATGCGTTGGTGTAGCGGAAACGGATATACTCACAGGCAGAAAAAAGTGTCGTTCTAAATAAACCAAACTATAATAACCGAATCGGACATCAAGTGCAATGTTTCTATTAAAATTCGTTCTAATCGAATTCAGTGTTATCACAATCACAACATCATCATTACAGATCAATTCGAATTTCAAACAAATCTATAATAGTTCAGGTGATGTGAATATTGTTGTGATACTACGTAATTGCCAAAATAATTCGTTACAATCACCCTACGTGACACAAAGTCTAATCAATTCAGCTATTTGGACCGTAGATCGTGTGAATTTCCTCAATTTGATTGATAATGTTGAATTTGGTCTGACTATCAATGAGATTTGTAACGAAAAAGACAAATATCATGCGATTTTCCAAACATTCGAACAAGACAAATACCAAATTGGTATTGTTAGTGATTTCAAAATCGGTCCAAAATTGCGGAATTTCATTGATATCCTCAATTTGAACAATCAAGATATTGTAAAATTCCACAATTTCTTAATTGATGGTGTTGTGGAATTTTTAGCGAATTTCCATTTCTCCAACATTACAATTGAAGCGCCACACGAATTTCTACTGGAAGACTTCTCGAAGAGTGCAAGAAAACGATCGATTTGCATCCGTAACTATCAAGTGTTCCAGTAAGTCATCTCGATCTGTATCGTCATTTCTAATCATTAACACGATTGATGGAATTTCAGGAATCGGCCGATTGTCGATAAAAACACCACCGCTACTCTGGTATTATTCGGCTATTACCACCAATTATATTCGTTTATACAGAGCTACGATGACTTGTCGAATATTACCACAATATTCTTACCGCTGGACGGTTCGATTTTTACTGAATTACCACCGAATTGTTATCTGATTACACCGCCACATTATCCGTTAATTGAAACGCACACAAACTCAATCAATATCCTGCCGACGCCGATTTTCTTTGAGATAGCTCTACCGATTCTCAATTACGTGCAAAATTCCCAATTTATACTGATTGAAATCTGTAATGATACACAATTCAAATGGGATTGTTTGAAAAACGAATTGAAACAGTTACGTGAAACGTGTACGGAACCGTTACAAATTCTCGATTTGTTACGAATCGAAACCCTCAAATCGGATTTCGTTTATAATATTTATCGAATGGAGAATCAAACTACGTACAATAAAATCGCTAATTATCACATTTTCAATGGTAATTTGACAATATTCGAATCGACGAATTTGGATTTGAAGAATACGAGCACAGAAACAGACTCTTGTGAAGATTACCAATTGAGTTACAGAATTTTCGAAAGTAATCCTCGATTGTGGCTGAAGAACGACTCTTGGGTCTTTGCCTTCTTGTCGATTTCTCTCTTAGGCATTCTGTTCTGTATTGCAATTTTTATTTTCTTTATAGTTTGCATCTTTCGCAAAGATATCCTTGAAGGTAATCCGATTCTAACACTCCTTCTGTTGTTAACAGTTTTATTGATGTTCTGTTCGATTTTGCCGTTGTGTTTGGACGGTTCCAAAACAATTAAAAATTCGTTATGTCTAGTAAAATCATTATCGATCACATTAAGTTTTGCCGGTGCATTTTCATTGATTTTGTCCAGATGCATTGTATTAGCAACGGCTTCAAAAGAGATCGGTTTTATGGCACATATCGCCGGGCCAGTTCAATCGTTCTTGTGTCTGTTTATTTTCGGTGTACAAGGTGCTTTGAGTCTTCAAATTGTCTACCGTTGTCATGATACTTTTCACAGTTATTCGTTCGTTTATCTACTATCGTACAATATGTGTTTGTTGTTGTTGCTCTTGTGTATTTGCCCATTAGTTTATAAATCACAAAGGAATTACCGTGAAGGTAAATATTTCACGATTGCTATAATTCTAATTACAATATTATGGTCGATTTGGATACCGAATTTCATTATTTTCAATGAGAATTATCGTGATTTAATTTTATGTTTTGGTTTAATATCAACGGCAATAGTTTTGTTAGCAACAATTTTCGTACCAAGAACTTATCTGATGACAATAGCAGTTGCTCGGAATAAATTCACAAGCACACTACCATCATTAGCGACAACAACCAGTGTCATCGATATTTATCGGGCAGGTAATCAGGTAAATTAATGAAAACTAATTAACGAATTTTTGTTTAATCATTTCTTTATGTTTAAAGTCGGTTTATGATTGCGTGAATGTAGCAGCAATTAATCGATGTAGTTTGTCGAATCTTCAACAACCGGACCTGTATAATTGTCCAGAATTGCCCCACAATGATGAAGATTTCGAACAACATTGTGCTGGTTCTATAAACTCCGATAAAGTGACAAGATTTTGATTTTAATCTTCAAGATTTGTGTTAATTGTATTTGTATTGTAGTACAGTTAAGTATTAATTACTAGTCAATAATAAATTTCTCTAAATTGTCGGTGTACTGTTTGATTTCCTAAAGAAAAGAGAGGCTTTCTCTTAGGCTTTCGCATCTCCACCTCCAACTTTCTATTTACAGTCCTGTAACATAGTAAAAAAATCTTGGTTTGTCTACTTTTATCGGATATTTCCATGTTATTGATCTGGGTATTATAGGGTATCTTTAAATGTACAGTAGCGGCAAACGAAATAGGAGACAATTGAAGGGAAGAATTTTATCAGTTTCTACAATTACAACAAAATTTTATAAGCACAAATGAGAAGCGCTTGGGGGAGCTTGCGGATGTTTATGTACAACACCATTTTTCATTTATACGGTATAGAATTAGAGATACAACCACCAATCAATTTTGTCACGCCTGCAAAGGTCTGATAACAAAATTACTACCAACTAGGACAATTGGAGCGTTAAATTCTGTATTGAAAAGGCAATTTACGATTACAACGATGTTAAACTTAAACAGATGCTGCCCTCAAGTTAAATTTCAGTCTGTTGGTGACACTTCAACGATGCTATTCGTACAACAATTGAAAACAATCACGAAATATTCGAATTTTCTTTTATTTATAATAATTTATTTATCGTTTTTCTTAGATAATGTTCTATTAACTGTAGTCGGTGAGTTTTGAGAATATTTCAACTTAATCAAATTTTAATCTCGTTAATTGTAGTACCTATAATTCCGGATTATTTATTTTCAAACGATTTCAATGGTCCTGACTCGTTAAGTCCACTACAACGTAAATATGAAGAACTAGAATCCGATAATGGCCCCTTAGGTGCCCTGCTAGCATCCAAGGCGTTCGTACAATTAGCATGCACACCTTTAATCGGTTACATTATAGAAAATGTAGGTTGTTATCTGCCACTACTTCTAGGATCTTGTAATCTACTCCTAGCATCTCTGTGTAAGTAATTTTTTTCGCTATACAATAATCGGTTGTAGTATTGGTTGTTTTTCCAGTATTCGCATACGGTAATTCTTATGGAATTCTAGTACTAGCCCGTGCTTTACATGGCAGTTCATCGGCGGCAATCGGTGTTAGTGGCATGTCGATTCTGGCTGAAATTGTACCGAAAGAATTGCGCCCAAAATTGATGCCATTAGCGTTCGGTGGGACAGCATTAGGTGTCTTAGTTGGTTATCCGTTAGGCGGTGCTGTATATCAATCGTTAGGCAAAGCTGCACCTTTCTTGATAATCGCCACTTTAATCGCATTAAGCATTAGTAAGTATTAAATCTTGTCTGGATTAATTCTACAGTAGAAATTTTGTAGTTCTTCAGGTGGTTTCATTAGAACAAAATCAATCATCAGAGGTACAAATCGATCAAATCCAATACAACGAATGGATGAATTTGTTGAAGGATCCCCAGATATTTATAACAACATTTGCAATTTGTATATGTACATCAATTATGGCAATTCTCGAATCTTGCATCCCGATATGGTTGTTGGCCACTTTAAATCCACCACCATCACGTTGGCAATTGGGATCTGTTTTTATTCCGGATAGTTTCGGTTATTTTCTAGGTTCAAATTTTGCCGGTAATCCTTGTAATTGTAACACAAAAATCATATAATTCCGTTAATGTTTTTTAGGCTTACTTCCGATAGCACCGTGGCGGATTGCTTTAAGTTCTCTGGTCATAGCCGGATTGAGTTGTTGTGCTCTACCACAAACTACAACTATGAAACAATTAGCACTACCACATTTCGGTATTGGTTTAAGTATTGGTGCAGTTGATGCAGCTCTGGTACCGTTACTTGCAAATTTAGTTGAACGACGCGGCAGTAATCAATATGGTCCGATATATGCGCTACAACAAGCTTTCGTTAGTTTGGCCTATGCCTTTGGGCCGTTATTGTCCGGACAAGCTGTAGATCTGTTTGGGTTTCCATGGTTGATGAGATTGATTGGTTTTTTGAATTTAATCTTTTGTCCCCTATTGATAGAACTTGAAAATATTGACGTAATGATTTTTTTAAGCAGTCTTAACATAAACTTATTGATTTCTTGTAGGAGTCTAAAATTGAACTACTCACAGATGGTACAATCTCGTATTCAAGTTTGGATAGAACTAGTCCTCTAGCTAGCCAGTCGCTAGAATAAATATTTGATGTTTCTTTTGGCTTCTGTTTAGTTGGATTTATCCAGTCGATTTATCAATTGAAAATCTGATCGTACCCCAAAGATACGCCCTATTTCTATTTAACAAAAACCTCTCGAATATTTCCCTAGTGGTTATCTTATAACTTCATTACAACAACACCGCTATCCTGTTAACTTGATCATTTTGTTTATATTGTAAGTTAAGAAAGATGTTCTTTGTGTTTATTTGGTATTTTATCCCTGTATTCATGATGTAAGGGGATGTTTGTGTATGTAGTCATATATATGTAGTCGACACGTTTCTAGAATTTAATAAAAATCTAAGGGTTGAAAGTAAATGAAATCTAAACATTGGCCGTATCTAATTCTAGCTTTATTAACGACAAATTGCACACATTTACTTGATAAATAATAATAATAATAATAAATAGTTACTGTCTTGGTTCCATTCTATATAGGGCATGTTTACATTGTTCACAATCGCAAAATCCTGGAACATAAACAGGACTCGGCAGGACTGGTTGTGGATTAAATAATGGCAAAAATGGGTACAAATTATGCATAAAGACTTTACTACTCGATATCATCGGTAATGGACTTTGATGAGGATTCGGATAGATTTTCGCTTTATTCCCAGTACTAACAGGCTTAAAAGCTGAATGATTCTCTTCAGAACAATTATTATCCGATTCGATTTGCGTTTTATTCGAATTCATATTAAAATGTTCAATGGCTTTCAACAGATCGTGATTGCAACGTTTCAAAACTAACTCCAAAACGGATCGTTTCTTATTTGGGAATAATTTACTCAACATATCAATTGAGGCGGGACTAACTACAATTTCCTCATCACTTGTTGTGGTGCTTATTGTTGATGTAGTAGTAGTAGTAGTAGTAGTTGTTGTTGTTGTTGTAGTTGTTGTTGTATCTGTTGTTGTTTTATCTTGAGTTGTTGTTGTTGATTCTACAGCTTCTGGTTCAGGTGAGGTTACTTGCATACCGAAAATTCTACCTGGTGGTAAATATTCGTAGGTTGTACCGTTTTCAGCGGATGCTAAATGTAGAGCAATTGCATCTTCGGCAGCTTGTTGACGTTTTAATGCTACCTAAGTGAAGAAGTTACAATATTTATTAGCAAGATTTTGATGTGATTATATTTAAGAGTATAAGGGTTGGGGTGGCATTGTTTACTAGAGTTATGCGATACGTGCCTAATGGAATATCGATCAAACACTTGAATCTGCCATAATATTAAATTACATGACCAACAAGCTGATTTCTCCCATTTATAAACAATGATCTGGGTTCGATGATAAGAATGTGTCACTTTAATTTATGGAATAAATTATAAAAATCTTACTAGAAATTGCAAAACTCTCAAATTTTAGTAGGTACTTATTTTTTTTAAATTACAAGAGCGCATTAATTATTCAATTTCATTAAATTGTGTTTTTAAAAAGTGCAAACGAGTTTTATTACAAATTGCAGTTTCAAAAATTCAAAAATGGACTATTTTACTATTCTTTTCAAGTCTCTGTAAGTCTTGTGTAAGCCTCTAACTCAGACAATTGATATGTTTTTGATAATATTAAGCTTAAAATACGAAGTCTTTTTTTTGGAGGTATTTGAATATCTTTTGTGCTACTCGAGAGAATTAGATAACTGGATCTTTTCAATCACAAGACGTAGACGTTTTTAAAAAATTTCAGCTGTTCTTGTATTGTGAAAACGTTTGATTTAGTACTAAAGGCAGTAAAAACTTTAGTGGGAGATATCTCTAATGCGCAATGTTATCAGCAAAAGGCTCCTAGTCCAAGTTTCATAGCTGAACCATCTGCACTGCAAGACGATTCATTTTTGCTTCCTTTTACACTACACGAGCTCAACAAAGATCCCGTGCTGTGACACCTAACGGAAATAATAGAGGCCGTAACGAACAAACCGACAATTCAACAGCAAACACTGATCAAGACCTTGTTTTAGCTCTTCCAAATCAAAAACGTTCATCTCCTGCTAATAAAAAATATTCATCATCCTCTACTTTTGCTGCCCCTATTGAGAAGATATCTCCAGTCCCAAAAATACGGTTTTTAAGTGAACAAGGAAAACGTAAGCCAAATACTCGACAAACCTCTTTAGTTTTGATTTCCAGTCCAAATATGAAGGCAATTAAATCAAAAAATGAGCCCAAAATTCCTCCAAAGAAGAAGAAACGAAACGTTAGTAAAACAATATTTGAAAAAAATTTTCCTATTAATTCTCAAGATGATAAAGAAGACTGTGCGTGCAACGATCTTTTTAACCGATGTTTATTAGATTTCATAGATAAAGAACCAAAGATAATTGGTGTAAAATATGACAGTGATGCGATTTACCAATAAAGAGTAATGACCCAAATATAAAACCCTATGTCATTTTGTACGTATTTCCCCTACTTCTAACGGAAATCTTTCTATGAACAAGTGCAAGTAAAATGGATTCGCCAAGTCAAGAACTCACATTCTTTATTTTTCTTATGAAATTTATTCAATTCTGTGGAGTATCACAGAGATTTTAAATCCAACAAACAATATTTCCTAATTCTCAAGAAAACGACGTAATTTTTCAGGAATTTTGGAAAATTTTAATCACTTGAAATTGGATTGCGTTGGATTAATTAATACAAATATGAGAGAAATATTTTGAAATTATTTGTGATTTTTTCAATCATAGTTAACTTAGTATTATAATTAGAACACCAATCGCGAAAGCAGGAGGAACCGAATTTCATTCCCAATCGAACACTTTGCGGACTGAAAAACTGCATTTGGAAATATTTTCAAAATATTTTTTCCGTATTAATTTTATAAAGTGCCTAAGAACAACCAATCTTTTTATAAAACGACTATTTTAGCAGTTTTTAATAACTTGGTCACCAACTGTAATCGATTTCTCAAATGGCATACTTTAAAAAGTTGATTTATAAGCTTCCTTTAATCGGTCTTTCTTCTTCAGTTAAATATTGTGTTACCTAAATATGCCAAAATTCGCAGATACCTTCATTTTATTAACCGCCCAAAAACTTGTTAGTCTGTCACAAATTGACAGCGATTTTCATGATTTCTGGTACATAATGTAAATAGGAGAGACTATTTTAGGAGATGCGGATTTTTTACTCGTGGCCACTCTTAAGTTTAAAGGAGGTTGAATTTAACCCTATGGAGGTTGAAGTTAACCCTATAAAACTCGCTATTTTATTTCAAAATATCTCCAAAACGGCTAATTATTTTTCTATATTTTAAAAACGAAATGATAGCTGCTTTTAAGAGCTAACAAATGGTGGAAATTGATTTTCTACATCTGTGTTGGGGTTGGAGTTATAATTAATAATATGCAATTTTTTAGTTTTTCACCTCTATATATCTAGCGCCTAAATAAGCCTATACACATGATATTTTATGCACAAATAGCAAATTAAGAAGTAAAAGTTACCTATTTTTGAATTCTTTTATCTTTTCAATAATTGAGGATCTACATATAACGCTTATGAAGTGTTGTGAGTTTGAGGTTGCAATGTAGGGAGATTGTCACAAAATTTCAATTTATTATTCACTTTCAATCATATTAAATGTACTTTCAAACCATGTCATTTGCAGCTCTTTAATTAACGCTTATGAAAAAATAGGAGGGATGTTTTTTGAACAATTTCTTATTTATAATTTTTACGTACCTATTATAAATATCTGACACAATTTTATGCATACATTAGACAGCTTTATGATTGGTAATTGGTACAGTAATAGTAATCTTGGGAAAAGTGTTCGAAACAAAGTTTTTCTATACCATCTACAAGTAATAATTGCAGGTTGTGCATCGAATGAAATATCTATCGTAATAAATGTTTCCGACCTATTCATTCAATTGTGTAAATGGACAAAATGACAAAATTTCTAGTTATGTTTATCGTCTACTTAGAAAACTTTTAACAATCTTAAAATATGAGTTCTAGAAACACAACAGCTTTTTAGAGCACAATTTCGTATCACGGAAAGTTTTCAAGATTCGTAAAAGGCCTGATATAAAAGCAATGACTTTTTTCAAACAATTCTTGTTTATCAGGTTTTTTTGGAAAATAAATGCGACTTCTGGAAAGCACGTTCATACCGACATTAAGCACAATAACGACTATAATTAACAGAAATTCCATTCAGTTCTGTTTATAAACAAGGAAGAATGATGACAAAAACGATTTAAATTGGAATTGTCATTGAATTTTAAGGTGCTACGAGAGAACTAAATAAGATTTTCAAAAAATATATATATTTTAGGTTGCAGTTTATTACCATTGAAAACGAATATACAATAATTTTCTTCTTAAAATGTTCAATCCTTTGTAAAAAAAGAATCAAAAGTCAACGCTGCACAACTCAACAACCGTGGATCTTTGCCCGTCGTGAAGTCCCCTTAGTGTGGTCTCCTTTAAAGCGTGCATAGTAGTGGGTTTCTTGGTAGAAATTTCCAAAAAACCCCAAAGAAAAAAAATCCAAATGCGTTAATTGCATGATTTGGATGGAACGCCGTTTGGTATGTAGCACCGTCTTCTTGGACACACATCTTGTAATTTAGGCACAAAAAGCTGAAATTGATATATGTGACATTTTCCGATCGCGTTACTTCCCGTTTTAGTGATCAAAATTGACTTTTTTCGAAGTCAAAGATTTCTGTCAATAAGATCACGATCACCCGTGCTTTGATGTGGAAAGTAATTGTAGTAGCAATGAAATTATGTTAGAATTATACAAAACGGCTTCAAAAAATGTCAACAAAAAAAGGACGTGTGTACCAGTAAAGTTGTGGAGGGTGTTTATTCGATAACCATTCCCTAAATAACGCTTACAGTATACTTCATGACTCAATAAAAGAATTTGACTTAATCATACATACGTATGATTTTGTGTTCTGTGATTGTTCGGACACTTTTTATAACATTATTTTATGTACGACCTGTACACATGTGATCGTCGGTAATTTTCCTGAAAATTGAGGGTTGGAATAATAATAATAAATATGAGAAGTCTGAAAATGATTCGGAAGTTAATTAAGTAACCATTAAGTTCTCTTTTCCAAAATTATTTTTATATTGATTTCTGACAGAGTTACAGTCAACAATCACAGTTGCATGTCGGATGGACCTACCTAAATTTCTATATAGTTTTTCCATAAACTGTTTATGTTGGTTTTAACAAAGGGAAAGAAGTTATTTAGTAATATTTTTCCAAAACTATCCATCAGATCACAAAATTTTCTTAGTCTGCTGAAATTTAGGGACTACTCCAGATCTAAAAACTGCATTTCCAGCATGATTAGAGATTTAAAAAATGTTGATGGCCTTGTTTTCAAGAAAATTCAATTGCGCTCAAATTTTTCGGTATTGATAAAATTATCAAAAAAAAACCGTAAAAGTGCCACTAAATCAATAAAGATATTAACAAAATACTCAACTCAAGATCCTAATCGAAATCAAATCGAGTGTTTTTGTCGATTAAGTGTGTTAGATATAATAGGAACTTGATATAAGCGATAACATTTGAAAATAATAAAGAAAAATAAATAAAATTCATATTATCATCGATGATTTTTATCATAATTATCATTCGAAATAATATAAAAAAAAAAGATTATTACCTGCGCTGCCATAATACGTTGTCGTTCTTTAATCAAACCACATTTAGCACACGAACAATTTTTATAAATACACTGTTTCTTATGGCCACGTAATGTCGATATCATACCATGATTTCGGCATCTTGCACATTTCGGTATTCTAGCTGAACGATTACAATTATTATTCGATAACATCGTATCATTAGAATTGGTAACAAAATGTTGTAAGAAAACTATTTACAACACAATAACGGATAACGATTTACAGATTTTCAGTTCGTTATAATGTCAAAAATGTTTAAAGATACAATATACAGCATCCAATTTAATGGACCAATAGCGTACAGTTCCAACGATTATAGGGCGTTGTTTGGACCAATCAAACATAACCGTTGTCCTGAAAGTACGGCCCTATAATGTAAATGAAGAATCATACCCAAATGACAACAGAAATCAGGGAATTGCCGTTGTTTTTTTTCGCACAAACTAAAATCGAATACCGTTAATTTAATTTAAATTAAATTGAAGTTAATTTGTAGATTATTTGGTGGATTTATGTCGGTAAATGTGGTATTTTTCTTGAAAAAAAAACTGTCGAAACCTGAAAGCTATATTGTAAGTGTATTAAAATTTCAGTGTTTTGATTTTCAAAAAGTTGAAGAGTTTACATTTGCTTGTAACACTAATTGACTGTGTAACTCACAAATAAATCGGTCTAATTTCAGTTATAGTTGTTTTGTTACTTAATCCAGCCCGACTACGTTAAGATCGTTCAGGAGTATTTCAAGACGCTTCAGTCGTTCAACAAGAGATTATATTGTCGAAGTTAAAATTCAAAATCTTATGGAAACCTCTATTTTACATAACTAAAATATTAGGCTCTAGTATAAGTTGTTTGTTTAGGGGTTAAATTAATAACAAAACGGTTAATTTGGTGAATTTATTCATGTGAAATTTGACAAAACGTAGTTGAACTGTAGTCTAAAAGCAAGGTTTCGGTGTGCGATGCGTGACGTATTGCTGTCAGCTTGTTAAATAAACATAAGTCCATTAGATTGTTGCATCACATATGTCATTCTATTTCGACCACCCACTATTGATGCAAAGAAACATACACACACACACGGAAAAAATCAAACTATTGCTGTTGAACATATGAACCATTTATATAGATCATAAATTCAATTTCTATAACGTGCCATTGTTGCTCTACGATATTTTATAACAAACCACCATAGACGTAGTGTAAAAAAGTAGATGATTTCAATGAAACTTAATACACTACAACCGAGAAATAAGCCAGCCATACCACCGATATAAACTACAAAAAAAAAACGATACATCACTATATTATCCATAACAAATCGATATTTACCTAAGAGATCGGAGAATCCGAAAATTACGTCGCGTCTAAGTCGCATATTTGGACATTCTTTTAGGCCCCATTGGACATTGGATCCTAGAAACCATTCTCTGGTGTCCAATTGTCCAATCATATAATTGTCTTGATTACAATTCGGCAAGCATGAACATTCGCCACGTAATAGTATTAAACGGTCTTTGTATTTAGCGAGACAATGTAAACCGGCTACGTTACAAATAGGTTCATTTTCTAATATGGAAAATTAATGATTAATTATTATAAAAGTTGTTACACACTACCACGAAAAATTTGCAGCGGCGACGAAGATGGTGCAGCAGAAAATTGCGATTTCTTCCACTCGCTGACAGCGTTATTGTCGTCGTTGCACCGCTCATAATATTAAAAGCAGAAAGATCAATAGAAATTGTTTGAAATTACGCTTTTGTTGTTGGATCGGTGGACTCAAAACGGGGCACCCCTGGGAGAGTACGTCGATATTTTCCAGGCTGAATTGAATGCCTTGATATTGTGTGTGAACGAGTGTCTGCAGAGGGACGTATTTCGTCGTCGAATCTGCATTTTCACAGGCAGTCAGGCCGCGCTAAGAGCCCTCCACGCGTGGAGACTCGAATCGGGGCTTGTCTAGGAGTGTCATACCGTCACACGCTATTAGAACAATTGGCTGGGCGCAACAGAGATGTTGTGCTATGCTGGGTCCCAGGGCAGTCTAACGTGCGGGGAAATGAGAGGGCAAACACTTTGGCCCTGAGGGGCTCAGACATGGGCTTCTTTGGGCCGGAACCGGCTCTCCCCGTCCCCAAAGCTTGTCAGAAACGGGCACTGGAGAAATGGACCTCCATATCCCACTTGAATGAATGAAGAGAACACAAAGGACTGCGTCAGTCAAGGATCTTCATCGAAGGACCTAACGCTAGGCGCAGTAAAGATCTGCTGAGACTTGGTAGAAAAGATCTCAGAACAATTGTGGGACTGCTCACTGGACACTGTCCCATGAATCAACACCTACACACGTTCGGCATTAGCGATGACGAGATGTGTAGGACGTGCTTAGAAGAAGAGGAAACTGCTCACCACATACTCTGCGAGAGCCATGGATTGGCTGGCCTCAGAGAGCAACACCTGAGACGACGATTTTTGGAACCAGAAGACATTCGGAAAGCCAAACTCGGCAGGCTACTGACCTTCATTAGAGGATTGGAAAAGCTGTGGTAAGGCTCTGGTAAATGGAGGTGCACACAATGGGCCAGATGGTCTCAGTATGCGGCTCTCTTGTAGGGTCCCTCCCAAAAGGAAAGAAAGAAAAAAAATTACGCTTTTGTAAATTTATCTCAGGTAGATTATAAAAACATATTCAGAAAAGATAAAGTTGGGACAAAATTGGAAAAAAGTACCTTAATAAAAATAGTGTTTTTAGCACGTACAAAGTTAAAGAATGTTTTTCATATTTTTATTACTTGTACTAAAATGGATAATTTATTCAATTAGGGGCGGCCCGAGACCATAACAAAACAGGCAGCTGCCTGGAGCGGCACTTTTTAATGCATCTTTTACTGGACTTTACGTGAATCATTTTGTAAAGAATACAGTGTACACTCGATATAGTCATATTCAGTAGAATCAACCCTTGATAGGTAATCAACTTCTTTAGCTTTTGCCATGCGATATAAGCAACCTTTTCAATATGCAACTGCTTTACTTTTTGACAGTCAATAAAACAAACCCCGAACTTGAAATTCAACGTCAGAAAACATAAAAGAGATAATAGTACCGTTCAAAATAAATTAGATATCATTCGAAAAATTATCCTATTTGCTTTTTTATCTTTTACCTTTCACCATTTAAATGGTAAAAATACTTAAAAACAACTGAAAATTTTTTTGGCTACCTTTTTCGATGCAGTCAACAAATTTTCATGGCGGCAACTTTGTCAAAATTTTGATGTCAGTAAGGATGATTATATGGAACCCTATTGTTAACTGAAAGAAAAAGAAAATAAAGAGCAGTCTTAACTCTGATGAATTTGCTCAATCTGAGACTTAGAACTATTTGGAACTGCTGTTAAGTTCAGAATATTTGATTGAGTTTAAGAAATATTACTTCTAGAGGAGTTATTTACTGGTTGAAGATGGAAAAATTTGAAATTCGGGGATAAACAATTGATCAATACTATGTCAGATTTTCAGATCTCGTAGATCTTAAGGCTGTTCTATCGCTCTACGGAAACAGTTTTTACAATTTTACTAAGCCAAATGAAATTATATTGATTTGATATTTTCAGGTGACATTCTTAATGCAAAAATACATTGAGTTACAGCGCTCGTTTGCAAAAAAGCCCATCAGCGGCTCTAAAAATTAAAAAAAAACGACATGGAATTTTTTTGTTTTACTTATTTTTTAAATTTTGGCTCTGCTGCTCAATAGACTATGTTTTTTTACGTGGTTCATCTTTATTCACCCGTAGAACGTTTTTTGATATTTTCAATTGCCTTCTTAGACCCAATCCCTTCATCTGTATTTTTCCCTTTGCTTGGGTAGCCGTATTTTCGTTTACAAAAGATATTTTGTTACTATGGAAATTAGATTAATCATGTTCTTAATAAGAATCGGACAAAGGACACTTACTTAAGACCTTTTTTAGATTTTTGTTCAGTAGTGTTCCAGTATTTGAAGTGTTAACGTTGTTTGATTAATAATAATTAATAGTATCTAGTGCTAGTTTTAGTGTAAGTACCAGTGCCTTCGTTACTTATATAAGCGATATCACGATATTTGCGAAACTATCCGTCTGATAGACTTTAAACTTGGCATATGTATTCATTTTATGATGTAACCGCTCACTAAGAAAGGATTTTTGAAAATGCGCGCTATAACGGTGTTAAAAAGGGCATTAAAATTTCAATACATTGAATGCAGCTGAGATCCACTTGTCAGTTAACTGTGACGTTGCCATGTGTATTTCTTGTATTATATTATATGGAAATGAAATACTAACAGATACTAACAAAGTCGCGGGTACAGCTTGTAAAAATATACATACATCCATACCGAACGGCTCAAGAATTCCCGTGGATATGGTAAATTTTCAAATAATTATGTCTTTTTTATAACAATAGCAGTTTTTCTATTTTGATTACAATTATGCAGCTATGAACTGGAACCAAATCGTGAGTCTGTTTCTTTTTTTTTTAATGCTGTCCCATACGAAAATGTCGATTTTTTAATAGTTTTATTATAATACGAAATCTTTTATGAGACTTTTCGATATTGGGATACCAGAAATTTTTTTATTACGGCTTTCTAAAATTATCCCGATTATTTTGGAACTTTACCGAGTCGAAATTTAGAGCATCAATAGGGTGTAAAAGTTGTCATTTCTTTTGTTCTCTGTTAGATAGAGTAAATTTTGGGTATCAATTGCATTACATAGGGTGTCAATAGCATTTGAACAAGTAGTTGAAGTTGTCAATATTCCTTAGTAGAAATTTTGCGCATCAATAGGGTGTAAAAGTTGTCATTTCTTTTGTTCGCTGTTGAATAGAGTACAGTTATAAAGTGGTCATGTTAAAAGAGTTTCTTGTTAATTTTAGTAAAACTACCATAGATGGCGTCAACGTTTTAAGTCGTTGGCAGCTGTTGCTAGAAGTTGGTATTAATATAGGTACCTTGTTTCCGAGGGGGTAGGCTAAACTGTGGCACGGTGGACTATACTGAGATTGGAGTAATTTGCCAATAATGTGCAATGAGGTGTGAAAAACACAGTGAGATCAATTCTTAATGGTAGAAAAAATCTCATTTATCATATACAATACCGCCTGGACAATTGTTTATTTATTTTTGATTTGATAAAACGTGATTATTCCACAGTCTTATCGTAAACATTATAGTAATTAGCAGAAACAAGCCATACAATTATCATGAAAATTGAATTGTTAGAATTCTCTGTAGTTTGTCTTGCAAAGCGGCTGTAAAAGTGGTAAAAGGTCGTCTGAAGTTGTCCCCAATATATTTGACATAAGTTACTTGTTTCATTTTGATAAATAAATGATAATAAGACAAAATCGATTATTATAATAGTCGAGATTTCATATGAAATAATACCTATTGACATACAATTTTTTTATAATAGATAGGGTGTCAATAGTATTTTAAACTTGTCGAATTTTAGATATCAATAGCGCATCACAAGTTGTAAAATGGAAAAAACTGCATTTTTTACACGCTGTTGACACGCTAAATATAATAGATATATTATATTATATGATGTGCTATGATACGTTGTTTACACGTTAAATTTCGACTCGGGTTAATTTTTGAAAAAAAATGCACTCAGTTATTAATTTACCGCAAAATATGCCGAAAATAAGCTTGTCTAGAGCGTCAGGAAAGCTCCTGCATTCAATGCAATAACGCATAAGTAGTGCATGGCATATAATAGAGGGAACGTAGCCAATGAAACGATTGTTGGCTTTTACTCAATTCAGCTGCCGTCTATCCTATGTGACGTTACAATTAGCCTTCAATCAATGTTTACAGTTTTACTTCACAAACACAAGTAAACCTGGTCTAATTGAATTGAGTGTAAATTAAGAAATTTTTCTCGTGTATCAAATGCGTATCTTGATACACACAAACCACAATACGAGTGAACATGTGAATTTCACTGCAAGAGCCTATACGAAATTTTCATTGCCGCTAACGCTCCGAATTTTTCGCGTTGATATGTAGGTTCCATAGATGGAGAGATACAGTACCTAGTTTCCGGTAAAAATGCGGTACACAGCCGCACAATTGCTTCGATAATGCGGCCCGACAATCCATCCGACAAAGTACATAAGAATAGGCCGGCGAATATCGTAGATTGCTCTCATAATGAAAGCGACATTTCCGCTGTTTGATCCTTAATCCTTTCACATTTTCATTGCTGAACAATGTTAGTGCGGTTAGAAACAATTGTAGAAAGTAACCGTTAGGTGAGACGACTTTTTTCGTTGCAACATCAGCAACTTCATACGGACCATGTATGTAAATCTACAATAATACCATAAGTATGACTAAAGAATGAACATAAATGCAAATACTTCGTATCCTGTTGACATATTGACTACATTAGCGAAAACTTCACCATCTAAAGGACTCACAAAGAACGTTTCATTACCTTCAATCAAATGCCAATTATTTGCCGCCCAATATCTATAATTTTACCGAAATTAATCAGAAACTTCAAGCATATAAAAGTATTTTACTTCGGTGAGTTATAAACTGCCAATTTCGAGTTGAAACTATAACAAATCCCCATTTCGGTTACAATTTCTTCTAGATAATATTGACGATTTGCACTACCAGAATTGGTGACACCTGGTCGAAATTCGAATTTCAAATCCAATAATAATTCCATAAAGGTTTCCTTCGGTATACCATCGTATCGTGGAATTTTATCGAAATTATAGTAACTCGCCTCGGCTAATGCCTCTATAAATTCCCTTAAATACGTTTTATTCGATTCCGGTGAATTCCATATATATGTTTCGAGAGCTTTCTTATTAATTTTTGTTGATGGACAAAGTGTAATCGATGGAAACGTTGTATTCCACGAGAATCGATCACGTTCCATTGAAATTACCGTTGGATTCTCCATAAAACGATAAATACTTAAACTACTTAAAATATATGCAGAATAAACGGCTGTTGCAACTAATACAAACCAGATGAAACGTTCAATTGGATGGTATCTAGGATTACCTAAATGATTCAAACCATGGATGGTACTGAACGGAAAGAATTGCGGTAGGAACTCGAAAACTGTTCGACAAACGTTGGAATATTGTCTGTTTCTCGCCATTTCTCCACAATAACTATATTGAAATTCAATCATTTTCTGTTTTATCTATTGTTACAACTAATTGTTAATCGATAATCGTTATTTTATTCATGTCACTTTAGAGTATGATGGTTTTTTTGTTTGGTTGATACGAGGACTACTCAATGGGTGGTCGTTTCTGCCATATGCGGAAAGTGAGATTTAATGGAGTTTTGTTTGTTTTAAAATGATGACAGCTTGTTTTATCGAAAGAAGAAAAAAACTAAAATAGTACATTTTAGAAATCGTTTAGTTCTAGTTTTAGTCGATTTTTGTATCTTTTAAACATCGACAGACCGAAAAAATGTAACACGACTCATTTATTGGGGAGTTTTTTTGATAAACAAAATAGACTGTCATTGACTGTAAGCGGATATTCATAAAGGCGCCCCTGAAAGAAAGTCAGTGAAAGGGGTTGAGATCTGCCACTTATTCCTCTTGTTTATCTGTAAAATAACATCAGAAAGTGTGCAGCATTTTTAATCGGTCAAGTTTTCATTCAAATACACACTTTGATAGATAGACTTTTCCCTTAGAGCAGTTATTTGGTTTTCCAAAAAGTTGAACTTAATAGAGAAACGCTAAAGCAACTATTACACGATCAAATTTCTTTAACAAAGACGTGTTTATAAAAGAACTTTAATGGAACAGTGTATTTGGTCAACTATTATAGAAGACTTTTATCATAATTGACCTATTCGCATTGTCATATTTGTTTCAAGCTTCTTTCATAAACGCTATTTTGCCAAAAAAACTTTGATAATCTAATTAAGGGGTTCGTCTCTTTAATATTGCATGTTGAAAGTGATTCTCAAGCGTCGAAAACTGCCACCTAGAAAATTAAGTAAGCCACAAGAACGCTAGGCTAGGAGAGATGCCAAAATTGTTTTTTTTCTGACGAAGAACTAGCTTAACTGTTATGCCCAAAAGTGCTCTTATGTCCATCCCTATTACGATACAGAAATCCAATGTAATTTCTGGCTATCGCTTTATTAATATAGTTTTGTAACTACTAATCTGGATAATGTAAATATTAGGTAGAGCACGCTTGATGCCCTACATATCTGTCACTTTCATCAAAATTAAACTTTTATGTACAAATTATCATTATCGTTGTAGCGTATTTTACGAATTGACTCTTAGATGTGTTATCCGTTTTTTGGTATTATATAACTATGTTAAAAATATTTTATCGCAATTATTTGCTTATTATCAATAAAAATTTTAGAAGTTTATAGTAACTGTTTACTGTATCCATACCGATATAATAGATAAAAATCGATTTGTACTGATAAGATACTAGTGAAAATGGTGCCTAAAATGTATTTTTATGGCTTTACTCGATAGGTTGTACATTGTATGATTATAGTAAGAAGTCTTTAATAATGGAGTCGTTTCTTTTTAATACAAAATTAGCTTTAATGCGAGTAGTTCGAGTCAATAATAATTAAATTATGAAATAATAATTCAACCACTTATAAAAGTTTACAAACGGCCTATGCTAGGCAAAGTCACATTGAACCTACATGACCTTCTGTTGCGATCTTATGTGATCTGCAAATAAACTTCTGGTCATTTTATATTTATATATTTAGGGGATCATCATCTTACGATTAAACCAACATGTAATTAAGTCTCAATCTTTCTTTCTTCTGCTCCAAAAAAATTTAGTTTTCCCGGTCGATATCCATGTAGCGATGTGGATTTGTCTATGATTGGTCGAATCAAGGTCATACTAGGAACAAAAGTAAATATCACAGTAGTGAGGTCGGGTGATGAGGCATCTTCGACCTTAACATACCCTGAAAAATTAACTGCAGCACTTAGTAAAATTGTACAATAAACATGATGGTAGCATCAATCAAAATCAAAATAGACCGACTGCTAATAATGTGCATGTACCTTATTTAATGCGTACTTTGTATATTTGGGAAATTGCATCAGCAGAGTTTTTGAAGAAATATTCCAATTTTATCAAAAATAAAAACATTAGGAAATTCACCAATTTATCAACGCAACTGTTACTGGTTGAAAACATTTCGAATACAATCATAAAAATGTTGAAATGATTATTAATGATCATCGGAGGTATTTCTTAACATTTTTTTCCCAATTAGATTGACAATCGGTAGAGCTTGATGATAAAAATAGGTCAAGGGTTACAATTATTTGATAAGAGATTTATATTTATTAGTACCGTATCAATTTGATAAATCGTCAATGTACTCTTGACAAGTTTTAAAATTACAATAACGCATCATATATGGAATTAGTCGATTGAAAATGCTCGTATCGAGCTGGTCGTTAAAAGAGAACGAATTTATTGTATTAGAAATAAGAGAAAAAGATCGTAGAATTAAATTTAAATAAAACAAATTGATAAGTGTGAAATTATTGGAGAATGTTGAAAGCATCAAGTGTGGAATTTTTCCAAAAATGCCGCATCAGCAACTACCATGTAAGATTTGTGTTTACTATTGAAAATTGATAAGATTTTTTTGAAAGAATAGAAACGAGCGTTGTACTAATTTTTATTATCTAATCTCTGCCAGTTAATCGAAAAGTCGCTATTTTTTTGAATACTCTCAATTCTGATTTTACACGATTTATTTTGATTTCACACGATCGACTCACATTCTAAAAAGAAAATTACCTCTACTTTTGCCTTTTTCTTTTTTTTATTCTATAACTAGAGCCAAATAAATAGTACTTCAGCACTACATGGCTGCCGAACTTTATATAATCCGATTTCCATTATTTTTTAATATGAATTATTCGAGAACATATCTATAACGTAAAAACGGAATTTGATGTATTTCATTTTAATTATTATTTTTTTGCCGGGCGTTATTACAGGCGTTGAAACGAATAATAGCGATTCGTCGCGAAGACCAGAGCGTCTGGGAGCGTCGCGCCCCATTCTCCCCAACTCATGTACGCAAACTGGTGAAATCCGGCGTTAAAGTCATTGTACAACCCAGCAATCGTCGCTCCTATCCCATGCAAGCCTATCTAAATGCTGGTGCCATCATTCAAGAAGATATTTCCGAAGCCAACATCATCTTTGGCGTTAAGCAAGTACCCATAGATCAACTAATTCCGGATAAGACCTATTGTATTTTCTCTCATACGATAAAAGCACAAGAATCAAACATGCCACTATTGGATGCAATCCTAGAGAAACGTATCCGTTTGATTGATTACGAAAAGTTGATGGATGAGAAAGGTCAAAGAGTTGTGGCATTTGGTAAGATGGCCGGTATTGCTGGTACAGTCAATATCCTACATGGTGTGGGTCTGAGATTGTTAGCGTTGGGCCATCATACACCATTCATGCATATTGGCCCTGCACATAATTATCGAAATTCAAGCATGGCAAAACAAGCTGTACGTGATGCTGGCTATGAAATAGCCTTAGGACTTATGCCAAAATCAATAGGACCATTAACATTCGTATTTACCGGTTCTGGAAATGTATCGCAAGGATCTCAGGAGGTCTTCCAAGAATTACCGCACGAATATGTGACACCGGAAATGTTGAAGAAAGCAGCCGAACATGGTAGTTTGAATAAAGTGTATGCTTGCGAGGTACGTCGTCGGCATTATTTGGAACGTGCAGAAGGTGGTGGCTTTGATCCAGTCGAATACGAGGAACATCCAGAACGTTATATTTCAACATTTAGTCGTAAAATTGCACCGTACGCTTCAATCATCATCAACGGTATTTATTGGGCTGTCAATAGTCCAAAATTATTAACAATTCCTGATGCGAAACATCTCCTACGACCTGCACATACACCATGGTTGCCGACTTCAGTAGGTGCTCCAGCTCTACCACATCGCATGCTGGCTATTTGTGATATCTCAGCTGATCCGGGAGGATCAATTGAATTCATGAATGAATGCACAACTATTGATACACCATTCTGTTTATATGATGCCGACAGGAATAAGGATACAAAGAGTTTCAACGGACCTGGCGTCTTAGTTTGTAGTATTGATAATATGCCCACACAAATCCCAAGAGAAAGTACCGATTTCTTCGGCGATTTATTGTACCCATTTGTCTTAGACATCATGCAATCTAATGCAGAATTACCTCTAGAGAGTCACAATTTTTGTCCAGCTGTACATGGAGCTATTATAGCCAGCAATGGCAAACTTACACCGAACTACGAATACATTCAAGAGTTACGAACGGCAGGAATGTAAGGGTCATCATTAATATAGCTTTATTTCTAAGAATTAAGGATTTGATTTACAGAAGTAGCCGCCACAAATCCGCCCCAAATTGGTCTTCACCACAAAAACATGTCGTGATTGTGGGAGCTGGTCGTGTAGCAGCACCTCTAGTTGAATACCTCCACCGTGATGAATCCGTTGGCATTACTGTAGCCTGCGAAAAAAAAGATCTTGGTGATAAGCTAGCCGAGACTTTCCCTGGAGTACAAAGCGTTTATTTAGATGCTGTTGAAAATCAGGAAACTCTAAGAGGCCTAGCCGCTAAAGCTGATGTTGTTGTTTCGATACTACCAGCAAATCTCCATCATTTAGTTGCAAAAATTTGCATCAAAGAAAGTACTCATATGGTAACTGCAAGCTATATGAGTGACGATATGAAGAGATTACACGATCTGGCCGTTGATAATGGTGTAACAATATTGAATGAAATCGGTTTAGATCCAGGTATTGATCATTTATTAGCATTAGAATGTATACATGAAGCTCAACAAATGGGTGGTCGAATTACGTCATTTGAATCGTTCTGTGGTGGTTTACCGGCACCCGAATTCAGCGATAATCCATTACGATACAAATTTTCATGGTCACCACGAGGCGCCCTATTGAACACTGTATCATCAGCTAGATATTTACGTAAAGGACAAATAGTTGAAATTAGTCGCGGTGGTGAATTGATGAACTGTACGAAATCGCTAGATTTTCTACCTGGCTTCAATTTAGAAGGTTTTCCAAATCGTGATAGTACATCGTACGCTAAAGCTTATGGTATTGAGGATGCCACAACAATTCTACGTGGTACCATACGATATAAAGGTTTTGCACAAGCGGCAAGAATGCTCCAATTTTTGGGCTTGTTAGATACTGAACCACATCCATCATTACATGCACAAGGACCTGAGATCACATGGCGAATGTTAATATGTAATTTATTAGGTTTAGAAGATAGTAATATATTTTACGATAATTTAAAGAGTACGATTACCGAACGTACTGGCTCCGAAGTTGCTGTTGATGTACTGGAAGAATTAGGATTGTTAGATGATCAACTGATAATTAAATGTGGATCTCCGTTAGATACGCTCACACATTATCTATCGACAAAACTAGCATTAGGTAAATATTAAAGTATAAAATACTAATAGTAATTAATGTATCAAGGTCGTTATGAGGCGAATAACGCCCGTGGTGCATTCATGAGTTTAACAGCGGGCTGTTATTTTTTATAACGCCACCGCAACGCTATAATACAATCGTTTTGATATCTATTAATGCACAAATAATATATACGTAAGACATAAATTATATAATCCTGGTTTTAGGTAAAGATGAACGCGATTTGGTCATTTTACGTCACGAAATCGGCATTAGTTGGCCAGATAATCGCAACGAGATTCGTGGTGTTAATTTTGTTGTTTACGGTGATACGAATGGTTACTCAGCAATGGCAAAAACTGTCGGTTATCCGGCTGCAATAGCAACCAAAATGATATTAGACGGTAACTTCTGTCCAGGGTGTTTTGCTTAAAACTTATGTATGAATAAATTTTGAAAATTTCAGGTGAAATCCAACAACGCGGCATGATATTACCAATGACACCAGAAATTTATAGAACAATTTTATCAAGATTACGAAATGAAGGCTTATCAAGTACTGAAACGTCGAAATTCCATTAATATCAAAAATACGTGTTGCAATATTGTTTTTATAAAAATGCAAAATATTATTGTTTCTATATATAGAAGACGCAATCGACGTGTGTTGTTATCATAATATTATTTAAAACATTTATAAAACGTTAAAAATATGTTTGAAGATAAATAATAATTGTAAATACAATTTTAAATTTACCCTATTAAGCAATCTATATACGTGTTGAATAAGATTAGTACTCCGATGGTGTTTATATTGCACTTGCAATCAAGATTAACCGTCCGGATAATAAACTTGAAGACACTATAACATTTTCAACAAAGGTTTGGATCAGTCCGTTTCTTTTCCCGTCGTCTATACAAGACGTTATTGGTATTGTTCCCGCCCCAGACCAAGGCGAGAGTTGACACAGATGGATGCGTGTATATAGTTATTTAATAAGTAACAATAAGAAGCGTTGTAAAGTTGCAACGATTGCATGAAAGTATGTGCAATCCTTAGGCGTCCGTAAAGGATATTATTTAACAATATAGACTGTAGATAAAAGGCGCCATTGCATCTTTTTATTGACAATGAGGGAAAATTGTAGCAAGTCTTGTGATAATTTTATTCTGTCAGTATTGATTTTATAAAATACCTTTTACATGAAACCATCTGTACCCTCCTGGACCGAGGGTGGTTCTTTAACAGAAAAAACTTCAATCTCGTCTCGGACTGTCGCGGGAACAGTATTTAGACAACGTTTCATGTATGTAACCTTCCCGAAATAAGAAATTTTTATTTCTTGTTGTAGAGTATTAACTTATAAGTAATGGGCGGATATCAGCTCCAAGGTGGAGTAAGGCAAATTCTAGTCTCTTGACAAATTCGTATAGAGCGTACTGGCTACAGCTGTTGTACTTGCATAGTCTGTCTTTTCTTGTGAAACGCTTTTCTTTACAAATAGTGTCCGAACGTAAAGAAGCAGTGGACCAGTTGAACTGCTACCGTGACGTGACGTTACGGCGAAAAAACAGGTGCCTAGTTGTACCGTATTTCTATGAATTTCTGGTCGCTCTCTCTCATTCTTTAAAAGCGGCTTGTCAGAGACTCTCCCATAAGGAAATTTTAAAAAAACAACAATTTTTGACAAAAATTAATAAAAAAAAACTTTAAAATTAACACATTTGTTCTACGTGTCTTTTCTTATAAATTTATGTAAATACATGCATTAAAAAATAACTACACCAATGGTGCATTTCGAGCGTTGTAGATGCTGCCAAATGACCTTCAAAGCTCCCTTTACTTATAAGTCAATCGTTTCATGATAGTCCCAACAAAATTCAACTAGATAATTTACAACTCTCACGCAATGTGCATAAAGTTCTTTTCTTGAGCAGAAGGTTGGGTCGGGGGAAAATGAATGGTCAATTCACCCTTACTTTGAATCATATTTCATTGATCAAAACTAATTGTAAGCGAAATAAAGCAAATATTCATAAACAAATGGAAAATCTTTATGTGCGTAAAAAATTGCACATATTTAATCGAGGTCTTCATTATCTGAGTCTCTATCACTATCGTCATTTGTGTTGACGATTATTTCGAAACATTAATATATTCTTAGAAAACCACCGTCAATTTTAATTACATGTTAGAGACAATTGCACCATAATTGCGCCTCCATACTTTCTGTTGTTCTTCTAATATTATTATCGACACTACTACTATAATTGTATTATTGATATAATGAAACAAAACAGATAGAGAAACTAAATGGAAACAAAAACAATAATGATTAAAAATGCTAATAAAGTATGATTAGCTCGTGTATACTTCAAAACGCAAGTAATACAAATTTTCAACAAATCTAAACAAGTACCTACTCTTTCATGACTCTATCTTATTTCTCACTAGACTGTGAAAAAGGTCTGTTTTCTCACTGGATTTACAATACAGATATGTTTTATTTTGTTACGTATTAATGACTTTGGTTTTTCAACATCATTTATCGGCTCCCCTCAAGGGACGGATCTTAGGCAATTGCCTCGTTTGCTTAGGCAAAAAATAGACACTGCGTTATCTGTCGAATTTAAATTTGAGAAACTGTGCAACTATCCAGTTTGAGGTTCACAATCCACAACTAGAAAGTATTCTAGTTGTATTTCACCATCTCTGTTAATAGAAGTAAAGAGCTGGAAACAAAAATCTTGAGCACGAAGAACATCTAATTGTCAGTTGATGTACAACAGCCTTTAACATTTTATATTTAAAAGTCGCTAATTTTGACATTTGAAACAGTAGGCAACATTAGAAATTTTTAAGAGTCAAACAAATTGATGTCCAAAATCTTTTATTCGCAACTGTAGAAAGAGAGATAGAATAAAGTTCTGTTCAATTCTTTGGTTGAACCCAAACATTAGAAAATGTTCCTATCAGCACTTTATTATCGACTTGTAGAAACGGAAATGTATGTACTTATAACTGATACTATATTAGATGTACTGATTGTGAGTCATGGACATAAAGTTTCCGGCGATATTAACCGAACTGTAGAACCTGCCCTAAAGTCCTGTAGAACCTGCTCTAAAGTCTTGTAGAACCTGCCCTAAAGTCAACAACTGATGTGATGTAAATTGTTTTCTTTATGTAGGAAACCAATTATACAGATCGGAGTTGTAAGGATTTCTTTATATTTGTCGCCGGCGTATTTTAAAATACGTCATTTACTACAATGACTAGTCTTTTTCTAAGTGACTTGGCAGATTGTAAAACGATTAACATTTTGTGTATAATTATTACTTGATGTCACGAATAATATAAAATTAGTTTATTCTTCGTTAATTACTTTCCGATTTATCAAAAAAATAACTCAATTTCAGATCGAAAATAGTTTCTTTTGATAACAAGAAAAAAATCCAAAATAATTGTGATAATTCTCTGTTGAATTTTAGATAAATCCACAATAAAAGATTTCGTACTAAAAGAATTCAAAACAATGCAAAAATCGACCTTTTCGTATGGAACACAAGAAAAAACAACTCACAGTTTGCAAATAATGCATTGAAAAAATAATTGAATTAACTTTTTTCTATCTGCTAATTCTAAAAATTCGAATTAATGGTATATTAAAGAACAAGTGTCAGAAGTCGCCTATTATTGCACGAGTCCAATACGAGTGCAATATACGACTTCTGACACGAGTTTTGTATACTATTTTTTCTATTTTGCCTATTTTGTGCCCTTTTTTACAAAAAAATGCGAGATTTGGTATTTAGGGAAATTGATGGGAGTTGGTATTAGTGATAAAAACAATGTTGTTTGATTTTTCTGATTGATGTATTAGTGGTTGTATATGTTACCAAAAATTACTATGGATGAGCCCCCTATCACTCCATGTTTCAAAAAATTGTTCGATGTCGGGACTCCAGACAGGTAGCGCTAGTAGTCCTGTGCACCGATCACCTTTACGGAGCATTGAATTAAATTTTATTAAATTTTACTTATTAAGAAAAGTTTAATTATAACATTATAATTGTTAATTTTTTATTAACAATAATAATAAAATGATAATCATCAATCAAAATCAATAATTTCTGTCCGATATCTATCCGATATAATAATAATAACTGGTAAACCGCGGTCGGCACACATGGTGCAAAGAACCACCAGCGCCCTCTAGGAGAAGTAAACTCACGGGACATATTCGTTCACTTTTTTTGCTGTTTCGCCTATTGAAGTTACAGGGGGGTGCTATGGATTTTGTTGTTTGCGTTTTTTGACATTGACAACTGTCAATACCAACGTTAGGGGAAAAAAAATACTATACATTTTTCATTTCGGCACTAGTATCGAAATGAGCTCATTTCGATATAGTAGCCAGTTTAAAAATAGCGCTATTATTGACGCAAAATAGAAAAAGTAAATTTTCCTACTAACCGTACTAACCCTACTAACAAAATATAAAAACTACCAAATCTAGTAGTAAAACTACTAATTGTAAGTTGGGAACACTGAAAACAATAAGTTGAATTTTGAATCGCGCGCTATTTTCCACGTGTCCAGTATATCTATAACTGTGTTTACATCGAAACTATTATGTTTATATTAATAAAGCCGAATTTGAAAACACTAAACATTTGTAGAATAATTATGGATATAACAGCAATAATTGCTTGAAAATTGTAATAAGAAAATATAAATATATTTGGGCAATATCTGAAATAATTGAAACATGGTCGAAATAATACCAATCATTGGTATGATGTAAATTGACTTACATTCTGCTTAGACAACCAGTTATACTTTCACTGTGCTCCGGCTGCGCCCCACGGAGCGCAGTCGAATTTGTCATCAACCAAGACCTGCCACAGTACCGTAATCCAACAATTGTTTTTTTTTTCGGGTCGTCTCCGACTGGTTGCCTTTCTTGTGTATCTGTCAGTGTATGTGTGTTGTTGTTCTTCAAAAAAAACGTTCTATCTATATATAAATTGTCTACCTGCGTGGTTATGTGGTTGTGCATAAAAGGGACGATTTGGTTTCTTTTCTATGTGTGTGTTGTTTGTTAGTTAAAAGAATTTGGGTGGGTTCTTTGTATTTATCATTATCATTATTATTATTGTTATTGTTGTACGAAAAAAAGTAAATAATAGAGAGATGATGTTGCTTAGTGGCACATTAATAAAAACAATAACAATTACATCATAGTATTGACCGAATTTTTTTAAATATTTTCAACCAATAATCAATCAATCAATCAACAAGTATAGAGTTAATTAAGTGTGGCGTAAATATGGAGAACAGTTCACAACCATCATCATCATCATCATCATCATCTTCAACCTCGTCTACATCATCATCATCATCATCATCAGCATCATCATCGTCCACAGTTAACCCCATTTCACAGGGGTGTGGTCTACATACACAAATATCGGTACACATCAATCCAACTACAGGTGGTGATTTCAATCTAACTGTAGACCATGATATTAGTGTTGATAATTTGAAGAAATTAGTATCGAAACGACTCAAAGTACCAAGAGACAGGATTTGTTTATTATTCCGTGACAAGTAGGTCTTAACTGTTATTGTTTATTTTATAACATTTTGCTAATTTGCAATTTTTTTTCTTCCAGACAATTACAAGACGGCAATTTGGCCCAATATGGAATCACTGATGGTTCCCGAATAACACTATTACCAAACGTTGAAACTGGACTAATTGTAAATTATTCAAACGAATATTTCCTAGAAAATATATCTAATCGGAAACAATTGTAATTACAGACACAACGTCCAGAAATCGGTATAATGCAAGCATTAGAATCATTGAATGATACACAAGTTAATGAGTTTCTTTGCGGGAAGGCTCCATTGAATTTAAGTATGCGTTTAGGTGATCACATGATGTTGATCCAATTACAATTAAGTACCGTATCCGGTACGAAACCATCAACTACACCACCAACACCACCACCGACACCACCACCACCACCGCCACCTCCACCGCCTTCAACGAACCCACCAAGTCTACTACAAGCATCACGTAATTTACAACACACACTACGGCGATTATCAGCGGATGTCTTCTCCGGTCGTGATAAAGGTGATTAAATCAACAACAAATAATCGTAATATAATTTAATAATAATTGTGTTGTTAGGTCGACGCGAGAGTGTCTATTCAGGAACGTTTAGCGGCGCCCTAAATCCAGCCTTACAAGATCCAAAAGGTCGGCCACGCCGTGATGTTGCCACCATTGTTCATATATTAAATGATCTTTTGTGTTCAGTACCAGAATTCCGTCGTGTCAATAACAATAATAATAATGATGTTAATAATAAGACTACAGAAGAACCTGTTGTACCTGCTGATCCGGTTGAGCCGGACGATGTACCAACAACAACAACAACAACACCAACATTACCAACACCAATTAATAATGAGGACCAAAATTTACGTACACGTGGTAAATTGGAACAGTTACGTTTGGTGATGGGTGAGCGTCGTGAACGTCGACGACAAAGGAAACAAAAACCGTACTCACTACCACAGAGTGATACTGATACAGTAACGGCATGAATTTATGTTAATTTAGATATTTCTTCTTTTGTATATAGAATTTTCATTTTGATTTCTCTTCAAATTGGTTTATAAATTAATTTGAAACGTTTATGTTATCAATAATTGTGTTAAAACTCTTGTATAGTTCTCATACAATACTGTTATATGGCTGTGGGTTAACTGGACATGGATTTGATCTCTGACTATTCATAATCCATATCCATTTCACTGTTGTCATTTTTTTTTTGTTTTGTTTAGATTAGATTATCAAAAATGATTGATACTTTAAAAGAGTTTTAATGTGAACAATTGTAATGTGCATTTTTTCCTATACGATTCCTACTAGTTATTTTGTCTTCGATAATAATTATTATTATTCTTATTATTATTAGTATAATTGTTTTTAATTTCTTTGTTATAATCATTTTAAGATGCGAAAACAATTTAAATACAATTAGATGTTAGTATGGTCATTTTAAGATAAATAAGGACTCACTAATATTGTTTTCTGTTTTACATTTCTCTTTCTTGTTTCTTTTATCTCATATAGGAAAATATCGATCAGTTATGTTGAATAAAGTATTTTCTAAAACAATTCTACTTTGTTTTTAACTAGGACTTGAGATATAATTTGAATTTACCGCTGCTAGCACCAACGTTAGAAATGAAAATTCACTAAACATCTTTTTATTTAACGTCATGGCGTCATCTTTTGGAGAGATTTCTGACTAGATCCAGCCATATACTCGCCAATCATTTCAAATGTTAACGCCTATTTTGATATTTATTTATACAGAATGTTTTTTAATGTTTGAAGGGCTGCGAGATCTCCCATTAGCCGTTAAGCAAGAGAAATAAAAGTCCCAAGAACGTATACAGTTGCGAATATAAGAAAAACTCAGGACCCGACAAAGTTTCTAACTAATTGGGAAATAGGGAAAATCTAACCCAAGTGTCATATAATTATCCGTACATTGAAGCAACTAGTACCACAAGAATGCTGTTGATACATGAAATTCAGAAGCATTTTTTTTATTTTTTAATTTCTTTAAACATAGCCAAAAATTTTAATTCAAATTATGTTGAAAAGACAGGTCAATAATCTAAACGATAAACAATCTTGACCTTCCACAGATGATTTCGTACAGTATCGGCACTTTAAGCAGTTCTACACAAACAAGGTCACGCATAATACAAGTAGTATTTTTATTTTCTTTTGTAGTTGTGGACAAATTAACAATAATTAATAAATTATTTTCTTGACAGTTTTGACTTACATGTATTATATTGGAATGGTACTTAGTTTCTTTTTCAAGGTGAGAATATAAAATTGTTACTACTAAATTGCTTTTTTTTGTCTCAATAATTGGCGATTATTATTACACAAACAAGGTCACTAATAATACGATATTTGCAATATTAATTTTAATTTTTTTTCAATATTTTGAAAAAATCAATAACTTTCACATTTCTATCGTGATGTTTTTAAACGAACATTTTACTGGATTAAAGGATAATTTACACGAGGACAGTAGCTAAAGCAAGTAACTTAAGCAATTCACTAAATTTATCCACTAGTATTGTGTAAACGTTTCATTTAGTACTAAAAACAGTGAAAAATTTAGGTCAATTTACACGGGGACAGTAACTAAAGCAAGTAACTAAATTTAGCCACTTGCATTGTGTAAACGTTTGATTTTGTACTAAAGCTCTAAAGTTTTTACTGTTTTAGTACAAAATCAAACGTCTACACAATGCAAGAGGCTAAATTTAGTTACTTGCCTAATTTACTTGCTTTAGTTACTGTCCCCGTGTCAATTGACCTTAATGTGAATTTACACGGGGACAATAGCTAAAGTAAGGAACTTAAGCAAGTTACTACTAAAAGACGTGAATAATAATTTATCAATTAAAGAAAAGAAAAACTTTAAAAATGAAATCCAATTCACAAAAATTAAAATGATATAAGTCTAGACTTGTTATATTTATTAGTGTTTGATAACGGTAGCAGATGTTGAGCAACTGAAACGTTACACGAATTATAAAAAATAAAGATAATGGAAGTCCAACAGTGTTTAATTCAAATAAAGATCAATTTACAGTAAAAACTTTAGTGCTTTAGTACAAAATCAAACGTTTACACAATGCAAGTGGCTAAATTTAGTTAGTTAAAAAAAAAAAAAGCAAAGGTCGTTAGTATTGAAAAAAATGTTGTACTTTACACGGTGGGAAGTGACTTTTCACCCTCGCGAATTTGGCTCACTCGGCCTTCGGCCTTGTGATCCAAACTATCCACTTTTGTGAAAAGTGTCATTTTCCCACCTTGTAAAGTAAATAACTATTTGTTTACGTTACTTATTATTTTGAATTTGTTTTAATTACTAGATATAATTTACAGTACACTAGTTTTCAGTAAACATTTACCGTATAGTTTTTTGGCAATATGTAGTAACAAATAGTGATTATTTATCTCTACTGGCTCAACAATTTTGTGTAATCACTTTGAGGTTCAAACATTGTATAGCATCCACATTTCTGATTTTTTTTGTGACTCAAATTGACAAGATTAAGAAATTAAAAAAAAACATATTCGAATTTCATGTAACGAGAGCATTCTTGTGATAGTATTTGCTTCGATATACGAATAATTAATTATATGACACTTGTGTTAAATTTTCCCTATTTCCCGATAAGTTAGAAACTTTGCGCGGCCCTGGGACCTTCTTATACTTGATACTGTACCCATTCTTGGGACTTCAATTTCTCTTGCTTAACGGATAATAGGAGATCTTACAGCTCTCAACAGTTAGAAAAAACATTCTGTAAAAATAGAGAAATAGGCGTTAACATTTGAAATATTTATGCGTAATGATTGGCGGGTACATGGCTGGCTCTAGTATATCGTGAAAAACGTGTGAAGGTGAAAACGGTATCTGCATTATCTACCTTATATATGATTGGTCGAATATCGGCATGCAAAGGTCAATGATAAAAAGTATGATTACTTGACAGAATAATTGCACTTAGGTAAAACATTTATAATACGTTAGATAAATATCTAAATTAAACGTGTACTGAATTGATTATTAAAATTATTGCATTATATAACTGGGTATGTATTAATATTTCATTTTCTATATTAGTTAATAGTTGATTCTATTTTACAGCTCCATCCTGTTTTGTGTTAAAGTCCCCCTTTTATTTTAATTTCAAAACTCAGCAGTTATACGTCGCTTTTAAGTGATTACCTACGTTCTATTAA
This sequence comes from Epicauta chinensis, assembly GCA_021725515.1. Lineage (NCBI taxonomy): Eukaryota > Metazoa > Arthropoda > Insecta > Coleoptera > Meloidae > Epicauta > Epicauta chinensis. The sequence continues at coordinate 36,417 of JAEDXX010000239.1, forward strand.
AATAAAAAGAAAATGGAAGCATTATCTATTGTTCTACAACCATACAAAGATATCGTTGGCCAAGTAGCTGGTATCCTTACAATCGTACAATTCTTCTCAGGTGTGTTTATTTGTAAAGATATTAGAACCAAAGGTAGTACAGAAGGTATTAGTTCCATGCCATTTATTGGTGGTATTGTAGTGTAAGTTGATTATTTGCTTTATTATATTAAAATATTTATATATAAATTTTTTAAATGTTTCAACTAGTGGATTAGCTATGGTGAAATATGCATGGATATTAGACGATGCTGTGATGTTAACTGTGAATTATGCTGCATTAATTTTAAATACAATCTATTCTATAGTTTATTTCTCTTATTCAAAAGATAAATGGAATGAGATTATGAAACCGGCATCAATTGGTGCTGGAGTAGTTAGTGTACTATGGGGCTATACTGCTGTCGAGAAGACTGATTTACTTGAATTTCGATATGGATTGATTGTAACGTTATTAATGTTAGCGTTATTAGGAGCACCACTAATGGGAATTGTACGTGTTATTATTAATGTACAGAAGTGTTTCGCCCATTTGATAAAATTCTGTAACACGGTAGATAAGTTCCTCAGATTGTTAGTTGAAAGAAATCGTGTCCTAGAAGGGTTACTTGCATTTGCACATCTGTTGGGTTTAACATTTAGGAAATAATAGAATAACAGTAATAACACGTTGACATCGAATTACGTCGGTATAATCGATTTTTACCTTCTTTTTATAAGATTTAAGCGACGTTGCTCACAGAGCCGACCCGAGCTTTCCTCGCGCTCCAGCCAAACTTATTTGCCTTTTCCCGTAAATTGATAATTGAGCGTACAACTTTTCAAAAATTAAAGTTCTAAAATAAGTAGCAGTAATAAAATTTCAGGTGTTCTGGCACCGGAAAGTGTCATAAAAGATTATATAATTATAATAAAACAACTAAAAAATCGACCTTTTCGTATGGAACAGCGTTGAGAAAAAAAAGAATACGTCTCACGATATGGTCCAATTGATAATTGCATAACTGTAACAAAAATAGAAATACTATTAGTGTTATAAAAAAAGAAAAACAATTATTTGAAAATGTACCATATGTAAAAATAACATCTTCCAAACTCAATCAAATTTTTCGAACTTAGCAGCAGAGCCTTCTAAGGTAGCACCCCAGTCTCAAATTGAGCAAATTCATCAGAGTTAAGACTGCTCTATCGTTTTTTGTTTTCTTTTTCTTTCAGTTAACAATAGAGTGATGTACACATTCTAGGGTGGTCGTTAAAAATTAAATTTTTTCAGACGCCCTAAAAAAAACCTTCCTTTTGATGAAAAAATACGGGGGAATTTTTTTCTTTTTTTTGGACAACAAGAACACGTGCCGCACGGCCTTTGAAGATTATTTCTTCATGAAATTACAGTTTTTTCAAAATATCTCCTAAAGTAGACGGATTTGAGAAAAAATCATTGAAGCAATTTCATAGGAAATAAAATCCTCCACAAAAAAGGTCTCATTTAATTTTTTCAGAAACTTTATATTTATGGAGATATTTTCAATAATCGACTTAATAACTCCATAAAATCAAAATTTTCAGACGTATAAACATATTTTTTTCGGAAATAAAAACGATTAAATTAATAATTGTAAATGTGACTTAAGTTACCAAATGGTTTTTATTTAAGAAAAAAATACTTTTATATGTCTGAAAATTTTGATTTTATGAAGTTATTGAGTTCATTATTGAAAATATCTCCATAAATATGAACTTTATGAAAAAATCAAAAGAGACCTTTTTTGTAGAGAATTTTATTTCTATGAAATTGCTTTCAATAATTTTTTCTCAAATCCGTCTACTTTAAGAGATATATTGAAAAAACTGTAATTTCATGAAGAAATAATCTTCAAAGGCCGAGCGGCACGTGTTCTTGTTGTCCAAAAAAAAAGAAAAAAATTCCCCCGTATCCTTTCATCAAAAGGAAGGTTTTTTTAGGGCGGCTGACAAAAAATAATTTTTAACGACCACCCTAATATATATATATATATATATTATTGAACCATTAATAGATATCAAAATGATTGCATTAATAAGAAAATAATAATTGTTTACTTGACGACTGGTGTTGCGATGGTGTTATGAAAAACAATAGCCTGCTGTTAAGGCGCGTTGCTATGATAAACAACATTTTCAACAACAGATATCAAAGAAAAATTAAAAAAAAACAAAAATAAAGTTAAATTGCTTCTTTTGCTTATGGAATACACTCATGAAAGCACCACGGGCGTTATGGACATAACGCCCTTGATACATTAATTACTATTATGTTGAATTTCAAGTTCAGAGTTTGTTTTATTCATTGTCAAAAAGTAAAAAAGTTGCTTATTTAAAAGGTTGCTTATATCGAATGACAAAATCTAAAAAAGTGGATTATATCAAGGGTTGGTTTTACAGAATGCTATTTGTAAAGTTCAGCATAGAACTTACTAAAAAAGTGCCGTCCCTAAAAGTATGCCACTCCAGGCAGCTGCCTGTTTTGCTATGCTCTCGTTGTAAAATAGAGGCACCCATCGTGTATGTATATACGGAATCAAAATATGATTCAGTTAAGTTCGGCTGTATTTTAAAATAATCTAATTTCTTTGTGTTCGATTCTGCCCCTATTTCTGCAGTTTTACGTGGTATATTTATGATACTATTTTTGTTTAATACATCTTAGGCAAAATGTTTTTTGTAAACGTGGGGTCGTTAGTCGCGACGTGAGAATGTGTAATTTTGTTAGAGTGTCTTAACCAAATAATGACTGGTCTACACTGTCAACCTTAGACGTTATTTGCTTCATAACGATAATACCTTATGTAGTTATAATCGTTACCGCTTCTATAAACAAAAAAATCATATATGAAAATAATTCCAATGTGCCCAATTGATTTGTCGTCCCAATTGTAGGCATAAACGAAATCTATAAAATAAATTCATAAAAATAAAAAATACTGGTTCTGTATTTCCTTTAGATTATATGCTCTACTGTCAGATGAAATTGCAATATTTTATAAATAACTATAAGCAATTTGGGCAAAACTTCTGTATGTACGTCTTCTTTGATTTATGCAATCTTATAATTTTCTACTATTACAGAAAGAAATTTTTGAGCAAAAAGATGCCTCAAGTATACCGTTCGTATTGACTTTAATGGGGACGATAGTATCAGCCAGTTGGTCAGTTTACGGTATTATCATTTTGAATCACTTTATGGTTGTAAGTATCTATATATTTTTTTAAATACGTTCATATCGTGATTGTCTTTTTCTAAAATAAATACGAAGCATCTCGTTGTGAACGTTTTCAAATAAATTTACTGAATTGTTGAAATAATTTCGTATTCATTTCTAGATTCAAAATTGTATTGGTTTTATACTATGTGCTGTTCAATTATATTTAATATTTAAATATCCCGGTAAGAAACCAGGAAAGAAGAATTCCAAAAAACATAAATAACGGGCAATTTAATTGTTTGAGAAATATATTTTATTTAAATAAAACTGTTTACATTCCAGGTCAAGAAAGTGTTTCTTAATTTTACAAATTTCGATGTCAGTATTTGAAAATTTGAATCAGTGATATGTTTTGTATTGAATGTTATTAATAAATTGTCGATGACGAGATTTTTTAGTTTTTATTGCCTTTTAAAGGACGTTCCAAATTCAACTAGAAAACGAAGCATTCTATTGATCTTTTAGATTAGTATGAATTTGAAGACAAGTATGAAAAAAGGTGGAAATCTTCCGTTATATTACTTTTTCTATCAAAATAGCAACAAACAGGGGGTGTTCATCGTAGGAGGATATTGTACTATTAGAAAAAGGCTTTCATGGGAGAAAAAAACTTTGGAGATGCCGGGGATCGAACCCGGGGCCTTTCACATGCAAAGCGAACGCTCTACCACTGAGCTACATCCCCATCTCTTATAATTTAACCGAAATAAAATGTATATAAGGTTCATTTCAAGAAAAGATCAAGCAACCAAAATATAAGTATTAAAGAGATGTTTGGGTCAGAGATATTTCCAGACTTTTAGCTAAATTTACTAGTAAATAATAAGATATACTTCATTTTCGAAACTAAAGTGTGTCACGTGAACTGATCAAATATGTCACTCGATGAACCGCAGGTCATAGGTTGCCGACCCCTAGTATATAGTCGCAATAAGGTGCCCATTATACAGTGGTGGCACCTCATCTCGAAAACAGACCTCACTCATTGTCAGACGCACTTCTGCACCTACGTGAATGAATGTACAAAGTATTAATTACCAACATCAATGAGAGTTAAAATTACAATTGGGTGCCTTTGGCTTCCCTGCGTTGGACCGGTATCGGCTTATGCCTCTTCAGTCCAAGGTAGGTTTACAATATAATTTGACAAGACCAAAAAAAAAACAAAATAAACAGACAATAACAGAATTATTACAAAATGAAAAATGCAAAATTGAAAATAACAAAATAAAACAAATTCTAAGTCGTTATAGCGGCGACATTCGTCGCTCTATCGGATGGCCAGGGAAGCGTTGTCCATTGCATCTTGGAGTTCCTCATCCAATTCGGAGTCGGAAAGAAGTTGAAGAAGGGCAACTGGGGGGAATTTGACCTTCCTTGCGGGACGTTTGGGAGGTGCTTCCATGAACGACCATTGCGAAACACCTTGTACCACGATGAATGCAAAGTTACCCTGAATTCTGACGAGGGCAGGCTGGACGAAACGTCGCTGCAGATGAGCCAGTCTCTCGGCGATCGTCTGAAGTGAGGATTGTTGGTATGTGGAGATGGATGGATGCCGGAAGTGGAGTCGATGGATCTTGTAGACGATGCGTCGTTCGCAAGCGGAAATTTGGTTTTGTTGCCTGGATGGGAGAGTGCTGTATAAGGGAGCTCTGTAGTCAATGATGGGACGGATGTAGGTCTTGTAGGTGTGTTCAAGGGTGCAAGAACGACAACCTCCCAGTCTTCCGCGAAGACGGGACAGCAGCAGCGAGCGGTTTCTGACCTTTTTCAATGTCGCTGCAAGGTCAGTTTGCCAACTACCGGACTGATGGAATATGATGCCTAGGTAGTTGACTGTTGTTGACAATTGAATAGGTCTGCCCCAGAATTGCAATGACACGTTGCAGGTATCCAGTCTTGGAGGTTTGATTTGCGAGTTTTTGAAGAATATGGCCTGGAACTTGTCGGGGTTTGGAGTGATGCCCCATTTTGCCGGCCATCGAGTAAAACGGTTGAGTGATGATTGGACATCCCTTGCGGCCCTCTCTGTACTCATGTTTGATGACCAAAAGGTGGTGTCATCAGCGAAGTAGCATGCAGTGGTATGGTTCGTTGGTGGAATGTCGAAATCCGATGCACCTACGTGATCAGCACGGACTTTAATAAGATGTTTACCAGGATATTAGGAAGGGTAGAGGAAGTGTATTTCTCAGGTGGGCTAATCTACGGCATCTAGATAAAGATTTAGTGTGGGGATGTAGCTCAGTGGTAGAGCGTTCGCTTTGCATGTGAAAGGCCCCGGGTTCGATCCCCGGCATCTCCAAAATTTTGCTTATTTCCCTAAATCTGAAACGATTCTCCATCTAAATAAAAGAAAAAGAACAATATGCATTGTTAAGATAAAGCATATAATATATACTAGCGGACTGCGACCGCTAGTTAATTTTAGCTGGGATAAAAATTGTCATAACAAATTCCAAGGGTCTATGGCCTCGGCTGGCCCGAGACCACGGCAAAACAGACTGCTGCCTGCAGAGTTGCCAGATGCAATTTTCTAAATCCCCCATTCCAAACCTAAAATTCCCCCAAATTGAAGCTGAAATCCCCCAAATTTGAAATCAGTGTAGGAAAAGAAGTTTATGAAAAAAACAGTTGTATAAAATGTTTTTTTTTATTGAATACCTATATACTTGAATTATATTTTTAAGTCAAAAGTATACCTAATGTTGCAACCACACAATATAATGTTTTACGTTTTCGTGTAGCCGATTCTGTAACGGAACCTTATCATCTGCAGCATGCAGCTACAATTCCCCGAACAGTGGCATAGCGAGTGGGGTGCAAGAGGGTCTACCATGACCCGGGTGCCACTCATAGAGGGGCGCCAAATACTCTTCAAGATAAATTTGAAGTGTATTTCAAATTACTAATGATTGTAACATGGGGGCGCTAATAAAGTCTTGCGCACGGGCGCCGTAATGTATGCTACGTCACTGTCCCCCAAAGACCACGCAAAACAAAAAGGTCAACAGAAATAAACCAAAGTGCATTATAAATATCAGATGTTTCAGTTTCTATGGTAGAACGTTTCAATTTTAGGATAAGGCTAATTACTTATGTTTTGAAAGTGCAGAAATTGGTAATCCTACAATTTAATTTTGTTTTGGATCTGGAGTTTTCCAAATCCATCCTTGGAACTTTCTAAAGTGTCCAACTGCCTCCTTTGCCCCAATTTCGTCATTTATATTGACCCCTTTATTTGGATAGCCGCATTTTTATTTATAAAATACATTTTCAATATGTTTCCACCTTTTTTTTTTGTTTTTGACACGCTTTTTATTGTTAAATTTATTAGTTCTTGTTCAGACATCCAATGAAGGGCTCCAGGGCTTAATTTATTATGGCGTTCTAAAATTCGATAAAAATTATCGCCATTATTCTGGAATTTTATATTTTGAACGCTAAATGACGTAACGCGACTAATCATTGTTTTTTTCTTGTGAAAAAAATGATTTTCAAAAAATTTAGCAAAAGCTTACTTTTTTCAAAATTTATAAATTCTCGAAAATGTCAAAAACTTTGGCTACGAAATAAAGGGATCATCATTAGTAATTTCTGGAGGGGGGCGTCGAAAATAAGCTTGTCTGGAGCGCCAGGAAACCTCGGGCCGGCTTTGGGCCCACGGGCCCCTTGTTAATATTCCATGATCTAAACAAAAGGACATAACAAAAATATAGGTATATTATATTGTTAAAATAAGGCATAAGTGCTGCCACAAACCAATTTGGGATGGTGAAAGCTTAACAATGGGATCAGAAGAGCCACAATAATTTTTTTCTATTTTGCGTCAATAATAGCGCTATTATTATGTCGCTACTGTATCGAAATGAGCTCATAATAATTTTTTTTCCCTAACGTTGGTATTGATTTTGACAAATGTCAAAAATCGTAAACAAAATCAACAAAATACATAGTAATTTTTGGTAACATATACAACCACTAATCCATCAATCAAAAAATGTTCAATTGTTTTATCAATAACACCAACTCCCACCAATTTCCCTAAATATCAAATCTCGCACATTTTTTTTTGTAAAAAAGGGCACAAAATAGGCAAAATAGAAAAAATATTCCAAAAAACTCGTGTCACTCGTCCTTTAGTGCAATAATTGTCGACTTCTGACACGAGTTTTTTAATATACTATTTTTTTAGTTAAACTATATATTCTTTTACATTTTAACACTAACAATAAGTAAAAAAATAAAGAAACTTTACCACTGTTTGAAAAAACATCTACAAAAATGTCCTCAGAGTAAGGTGTTTTTTAATCGAAATTTAAATTCAAATCAACCGAAATCAATTTAAATCAGATCACTGGGAAAGATTAAGAGATATAATTAATTAATTAAAGATGAAGAGTATTTTTTGTTCCTATATGTGAATCAGCGCCGCCGCGTGGGTATGAGCCGCCCGTGTGCAAACTCTCTTGAAACCGCCCCCAATTAAACAATTTACAATAATAACAAAAAACTGAAGTTTTTGATATTGAGTATAATAAATAATTTCTTCGAACTATTTCTCCATTAGGGAGCTTTCGTATGCAATCAGTTTTGGAGAACTTCCGCCCCGAATAGTCCTTAGAAAAATTTTTATTTACCTGTGGAGGGCAATTTTGTACCAAGAAATCCCGATTTTTTTTACATAAATGTTCATTCACTTCAAAATTAAAAATATTGTTTGATCATTCCGTTTTGTTTAGGGAAAAATCTAAATTTCCTTCATCTCAATCGAGGTGATATTTCAAAGTACTGCAATTGGCATCATCTTCTTAAAACCAAGACTGAATACGCAAGACCAAGACTTAATGAGCCAGACCAAGACCAAGACCAAGACCGATACGAAGACTATCGTAGTCTTGGTCTTGATCTCGCTTTGCTCACCATTATTAAAGATTAGCTTAGCGATGGCGAACAGGTCGCTTTCGACCGGTCGATGGCCAAACCAATTTTTATTTTTTTTAAATAGTAGGTATATGTGTTAAGAATATAATTCCACTATTGCTTGTAGGACATCAAGCAATATCTATTTTCTCTGACCAACAGTTGCTTTTTTATTACTTGAATTATTAAAACTTCAACAATTTGAATGCAGACGAAGCTTGAAGTCTACAAGTGTCGTATAGTCAAATACCTACAAATGTTATAATAGTGCGCAAAAGGTTAAAAGTTCGTAATATTCATTAGACGGGCAATTAAATTAATCTCGCTACTTTTCCAAGAAAATCGAATCATACAATTTGGCCAAAAAACAACGAAGACATTTATTCTAATTATCCCTGTAAATTTTCTAGTAAATTGTTTTATTTTTCTATTTGTTTACAAGTAGATAAATTGCTACAATTATTTTGACATTGTACTAGGACAATGTGATGTATAAAATGAGTGGTCTTGGTTGATAATATGAAACAGTTTAAAGAAATCCACCATGCAGTTCTCTGGAAGTATTTTTATTTTCTTTGCTTGTAAGTTTCCTGAATTTTATCAAATAATTGAAATTGTAATTATTAATAAACACAACTTTCAGCAATAATTCTTACAAATTGTTCGCCTCCATTTATTGGAGGAATTGCTGATCTTATGATGGAAACAGAACACGAGAATACCACCAAACTAGTTGTTAATCAAATTCTGAAAAAAACCTGTTATATTACAGAAGAAATAATAAATGTACGGTAATTGTTGTTATAATTATTTAAAAATTATTAATAAATAATTTTAGGAAGCTTGGCAAAAAGCCGATAGATGCGACAACGAGATCCGCACTTCCGATCTAACATTGTGTCGTTACATCAAAGAACGTCTATCAAAATGTTTTGCTCCAGTTTTACAATTATTCGAACACTGTTCTACTGACAATAATAAAGGAACACCTACATTTATTCTAAATACATTCGTGTCAAGTTTAACGTACATTTGTAATGCTAAAGGGGAATATTTAATCGGTAAATTATGTGTGACTATTTTATATTGTGCTCCAATTTTGATTAATTTCAGAGGTTTTTAATCCTTGCTTACGATTACAAGACATTTCTAATGATTGTAATGAATTAATGACGGATAAAGTGAAGAAATTATGGAGTGATGGGGTGAAAAGTTTGACGAAACCGAATTTCTGTGATGCCGCTACAACTATAAGGAAATGCGTACGGAAGGATTTGTTGGAGCAATGTAGAAATGGTATTACGAAGAGTGCAATTAATGAGATTTTGGATATTTTAACTGTTCACTGTAATGCTTGATTGTAGTATGCTTAAGTCATCTTTGTTGTTGATTGCCTTTGAGAGTTTTAGATAATTTTAGCGAAAAATACACCTTTAAAGTGTGTCTTGTAGTCTGTTTAGTTCCCGTGAGCTCTTATAAGTTGCGTAAATTTTAGAAACCCGAAATGTACAACAAAAATAAATAAACATTCAAAAATTTGTTTCAGGAGTTGTTTGATCTTCCAGTTTTTTCACACTCAGCTGCTATAGGTTTTACAAGCAGCAAAATAGATTGACAAAGGTCCGTATTGTTGTTAATCCGGTGTGTGGGTAAAGGATTTTCCATTATGGTAGACATTCAGTAGTTTTCTGCTAAGCAGAGCAATAGCAGGACTGGCGGCAGGGCCGGCCCGAGAGCCCAGCGAAACAGACAGCTGCCTGGAGTGACATAATTGTAGGGGCGCATTTTTTAGTACATCTCCTATACGATAGAATGGAATTAATTATGATCAATTTGCTCAATACTGAATTGGAGGACTATCTTAGAACTCTTTAGAACTGCCGCTAAGAACGGAAGATTTGATTCAGTTTGGAAAATGTTATTTGTAGAGGGGCCATTTATTGGTTGGTGGTAGAAAAGTTTTAAATTCAGATATAAACAGTGAACAATTCGATGACCGCTCTTCAGATCTCGTACAAGAGGTTCAGTTTTTGAAAAATTCTCTTATCATTAAAGGGCGGATATCTGCTCCAAGTTGGAGCACTGCAAATTCTAGTGTCCTGACAAATTCGTATCTTTTCTTGTGAAACGTTTTTCTCCACAAATAAAGTCCGAACTACTCCGCACATAGAGAAGCAGTGGACCAGTTGAACTGCTACCGTGACGTCGCGACGTTACGGCTAAAAAACAGGTGCCTAGTTGTACCGTATTTCTATGAATTCCTGGTCGCTCTCTCTCATTCTTTATAAGAGGGCTCGTCAGCGGCAACAAGCTGATGTTTCTGCCATAGAAAATTAAAAAAAAAACAATTTTTGACAAAAATTAACTAAAAAAGGCTTTAAAATTATGAACACATTTTTTTTTATTTGTTCTACGTGTCTTTTCTTATAAATTTATGTAAATACATGCATTAAAATTAAGCTACGCCAATGGTGCATTTCGAGCATTGTAATTCTAATCAAATGACCTTCAATCCGCACTTTACTTATCATTAGTCAAAAGTTTAGGATAAGGACAATTGCCTTTATTTTGAATTGAATTTTGTCTAGAAACTGTTGTTTACCACCTTTGGAAGCTTTTTTGAAGTTTCTAATTGCCTACAATTCCTTCATCTGTATTGTGCCCTTTATTGGGGTAGCCGCATTGAAAGAACAAAATTGACCGTCGCAGCGCTCTCGCTTTCTCTTTGCCTGATAGTGAAAATTTTGAGCTAAGAGATTCGGATTTTATGCGCAAAACCATAAAATTACCCAACACAAGAGTCGGTAACAACAGAAATGATATATTGCCCCTTGTAAATTTACGTGGTACGTGACATTTTGTAAATTTCACAAAATCCATCTGGTTATTTTCAAATACGACCTCTTTTTTCATGATTTACAAGTGCGCTTCTGCTGTTACCGATTCTTTTGTTGGGTAATTTTGTGGTTTTGCGCATTAAAATCCAAATCTCTTAGCTCAAAATTTTCACTAACATATGCAGACTGTTTCATTCCAAACAACCGCCTTTCATAACTCAGTCTTTTGTCACAGAATATACTGTAATCGATACTATTGTGTATAAAAAGGGAGTTTCTCAAGACTTGTCTAAAGCAAACTTTTCTTTTCTAATTTTTCACCAAATCAGTGAAAATTAAGGAACAATTTTTTGTGGATGAATGCTTTGATAATTATTTCCTTATTTTGATCATCCAGGGAGGGTCACCGAACATAAGCTTGACTGGAGCGCCAGAAGAGCTTGGACTGGCTCTGACTGGCGGCTCGGGTGAAAGTGATATTTTGGGGGTACAAAGAAACTGAAGAAACTTTTAATAAAGACATAAACAAAAAAAAGAATATTATATTTTTAGGGTGGTCCAGGCGCTGGAGGTACTCGAGTATGCATGAAGGGGGCGACGCAATTTTTTTTGAAAATATGCTTCATTGACCCTTAATTGATGAGAAAGTGTTTGATGCCAAGCGAAACTCGTGTTCAATTTTTTTTTATAACAAAAAATTTTAAAAATGGCTTATCAATTCAATAATTCCCTAATTATTTATAAAATTTAATATATTATGAACTAAATCGGTAGAATATTTATCAAATATTAACTTAGTAATGAAATATTTATCGTATGCCGTATTTGTTTATAATAAATTTATTTGTTACTAAAAAACGGCCAATTCTATCGTTTTATCATTATATTACTTTAATGGTACCAAATATGAAAAAATCATAGGGAAAAATTTTGTAGAAAATTTAATTTTGAACAAATCATGTAATTAGCATAAATTCGAAAAAACTAACATTTCTGATGTTATATAGCCTTAAAAGTAAGATTTTCGAGCGTAGTGCGACTTTTATACTTTCCGGACAGTGTTTTTCGACTTTGTCACTGTATAAATAATTAACTAATTAGTCATCAATTAAGGGTCAATGAAGCATATTTTCAAAAAAAAATTGCGTCGCCCCCTCCATGCATACTCAACTACCTCCAGCGCCTGGACTAGGGACCCTTTGACCCTTTGTTGGCGGCCCTCGGTAAAAGTACAACAAACATCAAGCGAGAGAGATTTCGAGTCGTATTTACTTCAAAATAAAATGTAAACAACAACACTCAAGTTCTCTTGAATTCTATAAGGTTATCGTTCTCACATTTTATCAGAGTGACTTAATTACGTCTTTTCCAACTTATTTAAATCTAATCGCACAGAGTTGTTTTCACAATTAAATAAACATTTTTTCTTAGAACAACCTTATCAATAAACAATTTATAAATATATTAAAACGAATGGTGTAATTATTAATTCATTATTAATAATTTAGTGCTTGGGGAATAAGAATTTAAACGCACAATGAAAATTCTAATAATTGCCACAGCTATTTTAACTGGTAAGCTTCAGTTTTTTTTCTATATATACCTATAATTACACCTTCTTTATGAATTATTAATTATAGTGGTTAATGCCGGCCGATATAATATTGAGAATGAATCAGAAGAATTATACGATAACATTAATGCGAAATATTTACGTGGCTATTTACGCCAACGGCAAGCTTTGAATAATCTTACAGAAAAAGTCGAAGCTGTATGCCCTGGAAAAGGTGAAGATTTCGAAGTAAGTCCACAGTACTCCGAAAATTAATAGGAATAAATATAAAAATATAAATTTCCAGCAAGCTCTGAACAAAGTTAAAACCTGTGCGGATGAAATCGATGAAACACAAGAAACGCTATGTTCAGTAATGCGCAATCATTTCTTGCGTTGTACCCGACCAATGGTGAAGATCTTTGAAGATTGCTTTCCAGAAGGATCGAAAGATGTACCCGGTATGATTTTTGAAAGTCTCACATCAGCCACCCAGTATATTTGTAAAACTGATGGTGAACATATTTTCGGTGAGTTATTCAATTTTAAATGAAACGCACATTTTTATTGTATTTGATTTTTTGATTTAGAATTAATGAATGGTTGTGTAATGAAGCAAAATTATCGTTTGTCAAGGTGTGAACGTAAAATCCGTATGAAATTCCAACAGTTCCAACGGAAAATACCATCAAAGAGTGATATTTGTGATTTCTCACAATCGTTCAAACCGTGCTTGCAAGGTCATTTGCAATTATCTTGTGGACATCAGATTACAAGAGATGCAGTTTTGGGCTTGTATGATGCTTTGTTTGCACCATGCAACAGTGTTAATGAAGCTAATGATATGATCGAAGTCCTTTCTTAGAATTATTGAAAAAAAAACGATAATTTGATAAAGATATATCTCTTATCAATAATGTTGACTATGTAAATTTATTAATGATAAATATAGTATGCTTATTTTATTTAAATTAAATAATAATATACAGGGTGATACTATAATATTGTTTATTTGATTTTGTATCATAGGCGTAGTCAGAATATTGTTTTTGATTTAGCACTATAATCTATACCAGTGGTGGTCAAGAAATCGATCGCTACGCCAATTTTACTCACGATATCTTTATTTAACTCAACTGGCTTGTGGACGATTTTTAACTTCCAACTAAGAACATTGAAAATTTTCAAAAACAGGGAAGTTGTTGGTTTAACCCCGATTTTCGAAAATCGAGTTTTCATCAGATCTCCACGTTTTGAGGTCTTAGGAAGCTACCCTAACTATTTTCATGATGATGTCTGTATGACTGAATGTGTATATGTGTGTGTGTGTGTGTGTGCGTGTGTATTTGTATGTAACCCTCGTATAAGTTTTGAACGGCTAGATAGATCGAATAGCGCTTGACGGTCTTCGAAAGGGTTCCATTGCAATAAGACTTTCTGGGAATTTCAACCGATTCGGGCCGGTAGATTTTGAGAAACTTCAAAAAACCGAAAGTTGTTGAAAGCATGTTTTTTCAAAATAACTTTTGAGCTGCTGTACCGATCGATTCCATAACGGAATCAGCTCTTACCCTTAAAAAATGACGTCGAGTGCCGTTTGGAACATCAGAATCGACTTATACATTCTTGAGATATCTTATCCAATAGATTTTGAAAACCTCTTACAAGATCATCAGATCTTAAAAAAACTACGTCGGATGCCGTTTGAAACATCAACATTGATTCATTCGTTTGTGAAATATCGTAGTCAACAAATTTCTAGAAAAGTGTTTTTTTTTAATAATAACTGAGAGATTTCTCGAATAATAATGATTTAACAAAAAAATCTATGCGAAAGTTATAATTTAAATATCTTTAACAAATCACTGTTCAATAAACTTAGCGGGAAGTTTCAGGGATGGCCTGCAGGGTCAACGGTTTTCGAAATTTTTTATTAGAACCTGTGTTACATTCAACACTCTAGAGACACTTGTGGGGCGTATCAGTTAATTTTTACATTGTGTACACATTTATGGAGACTTTAAACAGGAATGGTGACCAACTGGAGGTTTGTAATACGATACTTGGCAGTCGGATCGAGTAAAAATGCTCCATTCGTTTCATTACAGCAAATGGACTACAAGTCGATCGCGAAACAATTTTTTTGATCAAAAATACATCTTCGGCATATTTTAGCCCGCAATATGAAAAACTTTTTCTCATGTTCTAGGATGGGGCAGAGAGGGCAACGCCCATATTCGGAGTTTATTCAAACAATCATCCGTTGACCCTTTCTTCGTAATCGATAACAGTGTTCTTCTGTAGTTTTGCTACTCTAAGGAGTTTCGTTTTAATGAAAGAAGGAAAGTTGATAGCTTAGCGTCCCTGTCTTTTAGAAGAATGAACTTACTTTCTATTTAGCGACACCGAAGGCCCATATTTAATCGAATCTTGAATTGAAGAGTACTTTTTTAACTCTAATGAACATTCTCGACGTAAACGTAGTCTTTCCAAATGACCAAATTTTAAATAAATCTATCTCATAAAAAAACATCAGATGTAAATTTACTGCAAACGACTGCCAAATGAACACATGATGCACAGTGATTCAGAATGGCATGAAATCTGGCCAAAACTCGATTCAACTAACTAACCGGTAATTTTAGTAATTTAATTGCCTTAAGTGGAACCTCAGGATCTCTTTTAGATTTCATCTTACTTAAACTGGAAGTGTATGCGGAAGTGTATCGTAGTTAGGGGGGAGAGCCGCTAAGGTATATTAAGTACTTACCCAAAAGAAACGAGTTTTTTGTTTCTCCTCCTACTGAACAAAATTGGCGGCGTGCAGAATTCAGATCTTGCCTTGGGCGCTCTTGTGCTTAACTATGACACTGCTTCGTGGCTATTTCTTGATAATTGCCGTATTAATAATAGGTATAACGAAGTCTATTAATTTGAACTTCTATATAAAGTAATTAATTTAGATTCATCACTTTAACAGAAATGATGCTTTTAATCTATCAAGTCGTCACGGCCGGCCCAAGGTTTTCTGGCGCCCCAGACAGCTCACTTGCGGTGCCCCACTTCAGAAAGATAAGAAAAAAAAGTTATCCATTAAAGACGACTATTTTAGTATTTTTCTCTTTTTGAAGTTATAATCAGAAAAAATCGCGTTACGTTCTAAAAATCTAAAATAATCGCAATAGTTCTTTATCGAATTCTAAAAAGCCATAAAGAAAAAAGCTCTGGCGTCTTACCGAAAAGTGTCATATAAGATTTCATACTAAAACATTTGGAAGAAAAGAAACACACACGCATATCTGTAACAAAAATAAAAAGAAAAACTATTAGTATTATAAAGAACATAATTATTTGAAAATTTAGCATCCTTTTGGGAATCCTGGAGCTACTCGGCATGGGATGTCTGGTTTTTATATATTAAAGGCATTGGCACTTACACTAACTTACACTAACACCAGCACTACACGCAATTTCTTATTAATTAAAAAAACTATCACAATTTGTCAAAATCACATTAACACTTCAAAGTCTAAAACACAAACGAGTAAATCTAGAAAAGGTGTTAGGCAAGTGTCTTTTGTACGGTTCTTATCGAGAATGCATATACCTGCTTAATCTAATCTTCACAGTAATAAAAAAAGAGGTGGAAATATATTTACAATGTCTTTTATAAATGAAAACAAGGCTACCCAAATAAAAGACAGAAAACAGATGAAGGGATTGGAGGTAAGAAGGTAACTGGGAACTTCCAAGGGTGGATTTGGAAATTTTAAGTCGTAGCCAGAATTCAATTGTAGGGTTGCCAATTTTTGTGCTTTCAAAATAAAAGCAATTGTCCTAATCTTAAAATTTTGGCAGAGAGGATTTTACAAAAACTAGACCTCTTTTATGCTCTACGAGGTCTGAAGACTTCACAGAATTGTTTATCTCTGAATTTCAAACTTTTATTCATTCAACCAGAAAATAATTCCTCTAAAATAAGATTTTCCAAATTGAATCTAATCTTTCATATCTAGTAGCATTCCCAAATAGATCTGATATATTATACCAATCTACACCAATAGTACTAACGTTTTTCTTATTAATAATAGACTACTCTTAAAAAAAAGTTGCATATAAAGTGCAGTATAGGAAACATTAAAAAGTACCGCCCCTAAAATTATGCCGCTCCAGGCAACTGTCTGTTTTGCTGTGGTCTCGGAGGGGCCTTGCAACTCCTCAATGTCTTCAACACGAGTCCTAAAATATCAATAATCTTTTCAAAAGTACGCAGAAAGAAAAAATGAATAACAGAAAGGCTATCTTTACCAGTATTTCCAAAAGTATGCATATTTTTTCCCAATATCGCCTTTACTATTAAAATAATGTAACTGTTAAACCTGTCGTGAAGTCATACCAATAAAGTCAATCTTTTCTTTACTTTTTTCTTCACAAAGAAGATCCTCGGAATAATTAGCCACAGGTCTCCTAATTCAAGATTTTTAACAAATATTTCCTCTTGTTCAATATATTTCATAACATTACCGGCAGTACCGGTCCGAGGGGAGGGCCATCTGCTCTGGGTGCCGTTTTGAATGGGGCGCCGAACTATTTAAGTATGAAGAATACAATTTAATGGATAACGGTCCGACTCTGCATAATGGTGATTATCAGTGATATAAAAGTGTGTGTTTATTTCGCCTGTCGGCCCTGTATAATTCCTTTGTATATTTTTATTTTAATTTATATAATTACTGTGTTTTAAACAGATGATGTCGGCTATCAAATCAGGTCACATAAGCATACACTCCTAAGTAGATAAATTAATTACTATTATAGCCCTAATGGCGCATCGAGACGTGATAGATGGATGTGCAGTAGAACTGATACCGTTAAAGAACCTTCCAACATCCTGGTGTGTAAAGATGGTTTCATGCAAATGGCATTTTATAAAACCAACAAAGGCAACAAAATCTCCCGATAACCACAGCAATAATAAATTATAGCCAGACTTGTTATAATTTTTCCTCATTTTCAGTCAAAAGATGCCTTTTATGTATTGTTAACTACAACCCGTTACGGACGTCTATGCATTACAGATCAGTTACAATCCTTCTTATTTGAGAAGAATCAGAAAATGGATCCACCCATCCTGTTACTATCTGCGTCAACTCTTGCCTCGGTATTCCGCGATGACTATATTTTACAGGCAAAAATACAGAATAAAGAAAGACATAAATTACCAAATAACAAGTGAATAAATGAGTAGTGTACAAAACTTGGAAGCCATACTGTATAAGTACGATCTTTGTAATTTTATTATGGATACAGTACCGCGCGATAAGACTTGCTTGTGTAAGCAAATAAATTTATTAATTCGTTAATCGATCTGTTTATTTGGAAATTTACCAATTTTGTTATCAATCGATATTTATGTCTAGTTTCCGTATAATTAAAGTACAAAAATTATTTTTGTTTAAATAACAAATATTGTAGGAATTTCCTGGAAGAAAAGATTTCAATGTATTCAAGGATTTCAAAAATAATCTAGAATTTACCAATTATCTCTTTAATTATTTGATTGAATGAGAAAAAAATATTAGGGGATATTAAAGGTCCCCTTGAGGCTTAAAGGGACAATTTTTAATGAGCTTGAATTTATTTAATTTGCAAAAAACAGTTGTATTTAATATACCGCGTTCGCGTCAAGTGTGAATCCTCAAATATCTCGTTTGTTTATTAATTGAAATGGAAAAGTATCTATAGAAATTAGATTACAATGTCTATACTTCAATTGACCGACACGATTTTCGTTTTAGCTATTTTGAAAATGCCTAAACGTCATATAGGGCCTCGAAAATTACTCACTATTAGGAAACCAATTACCTACAATCAAATAATTTTTTTCTTTAAAAAACTTCTCATTTGCTGCTCAAAAAGAAATTAGAACTTCTCTGGGGTTCAATAACTTATACGTTGATGAAAAAAGCCGACTTCAGAATTGTTTACGAATGGTTTCAATGTCAGTGTTATTATTACAACTGTTGACAAGATTTCATTCAAAACAATTGCATTTATAATTGTATTTATAAACAATACTATTGACCTTGCAATTGTTTTGATTCAAATGTTGTCAACAGTTGTAATAATAACATTCGCATTCCAATTATAGTAAATAGCCGGTGGATCTAGAAATTCCTTACATGTGGAGGTTAAATAGGAAATAAAAGTTTATACATATAATACTTCATTATATTTGAAGTTAGAATTATGGAATAACGTATTTGAACTTCTGCTTACATCGGTTTTCAATGGTAATGAGCTGTAACCTCAAATGAAAATGTGTTGCAAGCATTTATTTAGTTTTCCCGTAAGACGTTAAAATTAGCTGTGTCTCGCTAGCAACGCAAAGTCGGGAAATCGCATTAAAACAATGCCAAAATTAGGTGCTTTTTAGGTGCTAATAAGGTGCCAAAATCAAAAATTAGGTGCTCTATAATTTACGCCGCAATGCACCACACAAATTTGCGTTGCTGCCAAAATGTCATGCTAGCAACGCAATTAAAGTATTTGACAAAAAAACAAATGTAAGTAGGGCAAAATTAGGTGCTAATTAGGTGCTTAATAGTTGAATAAATTGAATTATGACCTCATGAAATTAAGGTCTCTTAACTAACAAAGCCCGGTCAGAAAAATCAGGCACGACTACTATAAAATCATGAAATATACAGTATTTTAAAATTGCCTAATAATTAAGTGCTAATTAAGTGCTCGAAATGTATCTATTGTTCAAGTTGGTAGAGATGCTTCGATGCGATATGGTGTACCTGATGACGCTATGGGTGATAAGTATTATTTCTATAGAACTTTTCCGACTTTTGTTTAATATAAGAATTAAGTGCTAATTAAGTGCTTAAGCAAAATTCATGGTGCAGGCAAGAAAAAAGCATTGATCCCATATTATGGACCTAAATAGATCATAGCTATGTAATGAGATAGTTAAAAGATTTTTCCGGATTTATTTTCGTATCAGAATTAAGTGCTAATTAAGTGCTTGACGAATATTCATAGTGCATGTTAGTAAAGTAGCGTTAATGGCATACATAAGAAACGAATATACCATAGTTATGGAATGAGATGGTTGTGGGGTTTGTCAGATTTTATTTTGGTATAACGATTAAGTGCAAATTCAGTGCATAATTAATATCTATTGTTCAGGTCAATTATACAACTAGCGGTAGAAAACTGAACTACTCACATTCGAAATAGTAGGCAACCGGGCAACCGTAAATTGTAATGTGGGTTAGCTAGACTATACAGGAGGGTGTGGCCTCAAAAACTGTCCGTATGGAAAAGGGCGGGTTTTTTGGACAATAGACGCTTATATTGAAAATGGCGTAAGTTGATATCTATCCAACAGTTGCCATCTACAATAATAAAAAAGTAGGCGATTTGTTTATACGCACACTTGTTTGTTTGTATAATGTTGCTTTACAAAATAAAAATAATAAGCACTACTTTCAATTATACCAGTTATTAGTGTCGAATAGACAATCTAAACATAAAACTTTATGTAAATAATAATATTTCTGTCTTTTACCTGTTCAGTAATTTTACATGGGAACTTACTCATTCCAACATATTCTAAGAATTTATTTGAAGTTATCTTTGTTGTGGAATAAAAATATAATAAACGGAATTTTGCTTTTATTTAAAAAAAAAACGATTACTATACGGAATTAATGATCAGGTACCCTAATTAGACCATCACGAGAAACAATTTCATGTTTTGATGTGATACAAGAGATATCAAATAGTAACGAGTGAAGGTGGACAATTCGCGTCAGGTTTGTATTTCAGGTACTATGTTTGCCCAATTGATCCACTTCCCGTTGGTATCACCAACTGATGCCTGAGCAAGAAGAAGACAAAATAAATAAATAAAGAAAAAGCGAAGGTCGTTTTGCAAGATTGGGTGACCATAAATTTTACCTGCTCATTCTAGTTTTATATTTCTTTCTTTGTTGACCTTTTGGCAAATTTACAATCTGTATTCGTTAAAACATACAAGGGAAACGGGATTACAAATTCCTTCAATGAATTATAAAAATTTGCCCTCATCATAGTAAGAAATAAATCAACTAACCAACAAATAAGGAAAACAATTAAAAAGTCACGGTTATTTAATATTAAAAAATAGCAATAATTTTTTATCTG
This sequence comes from Epicauta chinensis, assembly GCA_021725515.1. Taxonomy (NCBI): domain Eukaryota; kingdom Metazoa; phylum Arthropoda; class Insecta; order Coleoptera; family Meloidae; genus Epicauta; species Epicauta chinensis. Next base: position 57,209 of record JAEDXX010000239.1, read on the forward strand.
AACGATAAAACTTACAAATTACAACTGTTGAAAATTTCCAAAAATATTAATTTTGAATTAGTGGTCAGGTACCCTAATTAGACCATCACGAGAAACAATTTCATGTTTTGATGTGATACAGTAAACAAATACAAGAAAGAACGAAATCGTAAAATGGACCAGAGCGTCAATTTTTGAAACATTTATAAGAAAAAATAATTGTATGGTTGAAAATCTGACAGACTTCGCTTTAAAATCCATTTTCCGGGAAAACGATAACATTTTTCAAAAAAAAGCCCTAGCGCCCTTAGACGATAGATTGATCTAGTTAGTGAGTAATTTTATTTAATTATATTAAAAAGTGACGCAAAAATAAAGAAAAATTGGAAACCCACTAAAACCACTATATTTGCATGTTTTTGGAAAAACTAAATGCATATTCAAAAAAAAACCCTCGCGCCCCACACAATTAACATAGTTATCGGATTCTTAATCGACCTTCTCTTCAAATTCTAAATTGTAGCCGAAAAACGTCAAATGCGATTACCACGGGAACTAATGGGACCTACCATAAACTATAGCCAAAACCATATCGGACCTTAATGTGTTTGATGTCTGTATGGATTTGCTTTTCCAAAATTTACACTTATTTTCCAAAAATTCTGATAAACAAGAATGACTTGAAAGAATAAATAAATTTTCTAACAAATTTGCATTTGAGGTTATAAATCATTACTATTGGAAACGAATCTAGAAGAGTTTGGTCTTAAAATGTTCAGTTCTTTGTAAAAAGAAATTAAAGTCAACGCTGCACAAGTCAACAACAGTAAATCTTTGCCAGGCGTAAAATTGCCTTCAAGCAAGAAACAGCTATTTAATAAAATTCTAACAGTGACTATAACGTAGTCAAGAGGTAGTCTGGAGCAAGAAAGGAAATCAAAATAGTTCTTTACATAATATAGAAGAATAATAAGAAAGGATTTCTAGAAAATCATTTCTTGAAAAGGTTACATAAGGGATGAAACTTTGTATACAAATTTGTCATTTTTGAAGTTGGAAAAATGAAAATTGAAGATGAGGGATCCGATATGTATGTGTTTATCAATTTTTCACAAATTTTTGAAGACCTAAGGTAGAATTTACTTACAATGCATTTTCTAGCGCCCAAAACACAACTTGACGGAATTCATGATTTTAGATGGTATACCCAATTCCAAATGTGGGTCAAGTAAGGCAGCCATATTAGGCCCGAGTCACAAACGTAACGCAGTTGCGAGTTCCTAATTAGGTATAAGTTTGGAAGCCTAATTTGGATCGAATTCGGATTCCTTATTACTGTTATTATTATAATCTTATTTCTGCAAACTCTTCTGTTTTTATTACTTAACGGATTACCTTCTGAGTATTGCCTGATTTCTTCTATTTCTTTTGAATTGTTTATTGGATTATTTAAATACTGTCATTATTAGAAGATGGAATAAGTGGGAGGTTTTAAAATTGTTGGTCAGCACTACATTCACTGCCACATTCGTTTTTTTGTCGAGTTGCACTTCACTCATTTGATCAAAAAAAAGTTTAAAGTGGTAGCACATTTTTTTTTTAAATTTTGTTTTTTTCTAAATGTAAGAGTTCACGACGGACTTTTCGAAATTTTTCAATTCTTAATCGAGGCACTTCACGTTTTCGATAATTTGTTTTATTTATTTTTGAGATATTCCCTTTATAGATTTTTAAATGGATAAAAATGAAAAACGCGAATTGAAATATTCAAAGAACATGCACGTCAAGTGATACCGGGTAGCGCGATACGTTCATGTTGACATAAGCTGTGTCGACTTAAAAACAAGCATTCCTGTCTTCGGCATGTATTTGGAATGCCAATAGTAGGGGTGAGTGGGGTAATTGAGAACGGCGGGTAATTGGGAACAACTACATAATTAATATATCCTCCCACACTACACCGTTCTGAGCAATTCTGAGTCTGTTCAACGTCTGCATACAGAGCCACTCATTGTATACGCAACGGTTTAGATGAAAGGATGCACGTGTTGTGTCACAATAAATTGAGTAGTTTTTTCTGCATTTTTGATATAATTTTTATCGTGCATTATAATTGAGGTAAGTATTATATTTTTGAGTTTAAAGAAACCATATTTTTTAGTTGTCATGTATGCACTATCTGCAATTAAATCCTACGAAAATTAAAGTTACCCAAACGTGCTGTTGAGAGCGACAGGAATTTTGATTTATATAGACTACTTGGGGCAATTGGGAACGGCGTCAGGTGGGTAATTCGGAACGTTCCCAATTACCTCTTGCGTTCTTCTTTACTCGAAGTACTCCTGGAAAAACACCAAAAGATCCCCAGAAACCACATCAAAGAAGCCACAAGTCAAGGGTAAAGGAATCAAAAATTCGAAGCAAGCTTTTTTAGAGAAAAAAGTAAACGAAGAAGAGTTCTATTGCATAATATGCTATCAAATGTACCAATCTCCACCGAAAGAAGATTGGATCCAGTGCGCCGTTTGCGAACAATGGGCACATGAACAAAGTACTTCCGGTGAAACTCATAAAGGTTATGTATGTGATATATGCCGAGATTAACCGTCGTTCCTAATTACCCCATAGGGTATCGGATAAATAGAAACGGCGAAGTTTTTTGTTTTTATTTATATTGTTATTAAAACTTAAATTTTTAAGATTTTGTTTATGCCTACTAAATGAATAGATAACCAAAGTTTATGTAGAAATTAAAGTTGATTTGGTTTATAATTTTTCTCTATTATTTTTGAGGATTGGAAGTTAAGTGTTCCCAATTACCCCACTCTCCCCTATGCCAGAGTTAGACCATGCCACAGGTTTTCCTAATTACATTCGACTGTAGCATTCCTAACTTCGGTAACATTTTGGTTACTGTAACTAGGTACTAATTAGGAAGTCCAATAGTATGCCACACTTCGGCTATGCCAACGACTTTCGTCACTATAACTAAATTTGAAAATTTTTCGGCATGCCAATTTTCGTTTTGCCACCTGTGGCTCTAATAAAATTCGAATTCGGCTTGCCTAACGTCGGAAAGCCTAATTCGGCCCGAATTGATTTTTCGGCAAGACTAACTAAATATCTACTCGGCCAGTTGCACGTGGCTCAATTAATTGCAAATTTATCGTTTACATTTGATGATATAATCCAAAACTTATGAGTAAACTATAACAGAGGTCGTGTCCTTTATTACTCTTCTTTAAATTTAGTTTCAAAAAATATCATTTATCTGTTCATTTTATTACATTTTTATTCAATATTTTTGTTTATTTCTTCATCTTTGACACAAAAAAGTGAAATCTATCAATTTTAGGTTATCAAATAAAGGAACATTTTATTTAAAAACCGTAATATAATTGATAACAAAAATTATATAAAAGAAGTCTGCATGGAAACTTGATTTAATCAACATAGTATCGTTGAGTGCACGCAACTAATCATGAAGACCATTTTAATTTTATTCGCTGTATTCGCTTGTAAGTATAAAATTATTTTTTTTTCTAAATTAAATTCGTGTTAATAATTGGATTTCAGTCGCCAACATCGCTTGGGCTGATTCATCAGAAGAAGATTCCGATGAATTATTCGATACTTTCAACAAAATCAAATCGCCACATGTCAAAGAACTCATCACCCGCTTTGCTGTTGCTGATTTAAAACGGAATGTTAGTGCAGAGATCGACAAACGTTGCCCTGGTGCCAGCCATAATGTATCTGTAAGTTTTCGTATAAAACTAACAACTGAAAAGAAATCACAAATTCATATTATTATAGAAAGCTCTGGTGTCGATGATTGAATGTGCCGACGCCACCGATCCCAGTTTAACTGTTTGTGCTGGTATCAAAACACGTTTAGCCACCTGTACAGCACCATTAATTACAGTTGTTGATAATTGTTTGCCACAACAATCCAAAGGTTTACCGGATCTATTCGTAAAGATCGTTGTGTCCAGTTTCAAATATGCTTGTGGTTTGAATGGTGAACAATTATTCGAGTTTTGGAATGATTGTGCTCTACCAACTGAAAAGAATCAAAAAGAGGCTGAAGCCTGTGAAACCCTTCTTAAACCAAAACTTGAAGGATTAAAAGATGAAATGAGCGCTAAGAAAATTTGCAGGTAAGTTGCAATTGGTTTTAATTAGATTTCTTAAAAATAAATATCTTGTTTTCTTTCCAGTATTGGAAATGATGCTAAGACCTGTTTAACTTCATACATTGCCAAATCTTGTACTAATGAAATGACTAAAAATGTATTTACTGGAATGATGGATGCTGTCTTGCAACCTTGTAATGAAGTCTAAATTGTTCAATAACCGCTGCTTAAATAAATAAAAATCAGTTTAGAACTGTAGTTGTTTGTTTACTAATTATGCAATGATAACCTTTTTTAAATTTTATACTTACATAATTCTATTGATAACGCGAAGATAAGAATAAAATTATACAATACAAAGTCGTTACTTAACTTTAGGATATTTTTAAATCAGAGAAAGTGTTTATCACTATTTAACAAATAATTAACGAGTTCAATTGGATTTCAAGTGCTGATAGAAATTGAAGAGAGTTCCAAATTTTTAAAAGTACAAAGAGATTGACAAGTAATTAATGAAATAATAAAGTGACGTTTTTAGAACTCAAAATAGGCGTTAGCTCAATAAAAACAGCTAGTAGAGAAAGAGATATAGAAACAGAATAAAGTTCAGTTTAATTTCTCGCCTGGAACTGTAGAAGTTAAGAGTCCGCATCTTCTACCTCAAAACGCGGTGTTTTTTCTTAAGATCTCACGGTCGCATTTCACAATTTGAAGAGAAGGTTGATAGCTCAAATGATTACAAAAATGAAAAAATCGGTCACTCTTAAACTTTTTTTTTAAAATTTCTTATCAAATTTTGAAAACAACGGCTCAAGAACAAATATCAAAAGATTCTTTCTTAAGGCGAAAGTACCCGCAGCTGCTCGGAGTGTATATACAGATATAATAACAATGTAAAAAATACTTTTGAATATCTTTGTGGTTACAAAAATTGGAGATACAATTGATATGGCATTTGGTTATATGAGTAATAATAAAAATTCTGATGTATGATTATCCGGAAAAAACGATTAGTTTTCGTAAAAATTGGAAAAGTCTTCTTCTGGGGTGTTTGAATAGCTTTTTCTCGAAAACTAATCGTTTTTCCGGTTAATCATACATCAGAATTTTCATTATTACTCATATAACCAAATGCCATATCGATCGTATCTCCAATTTTTGTAACTACAAAGATATTCAAAAATATTTTTTACATTGTTATTATATCTATATATACACTCCGAGCTGCTGCGGGAACTTTCGCCTTACGGTCTCATTTTTTCAAATTAAAACTTTTCGGCAAGTGCTTGGGTGCATTAGATAGATAAAAGAAAACTAGAGGACCCTCTTAAACTCTTTTTTTGAAAAATCTTCTAGTTTTTCGTGATTTGAGTTTAAAGAGATGTTTGTTATTCTTCTTTTTAACGTTAGTTAGCGAAAAGTTACCGCTCTTAGAAGTATGAAGTGGTGGAGAACTTGTAAACAACCAAACAGTACTTGCCTAAACCAGTGAACTCTATACAAGTATCTGGAACGGCCCCGTACATAAGCTTTCAATAGGATGCTGCGAGGCAGGGGCAAGCAACAAGGAAAGCTAGATACTGTAGTGATCCCAACCCGTTCTAACTCACTAGTTCATATGGAAGAAAAGTTCGCAAAAATACCATTTTCAATCTTTCAACTAAAAAGAATTTACTATAACACTAAATTGAGTTCAATTTACATTCAGTGATAATTCTAGAAGATTTTAATTTTACTTTATTCTATAAATCAATCATTAGAAGAATCAAGATTTTCGCTTTTTATGGTCATTCATACTCTACGTGAATGACGGACGCTTATTTTTCAGTTTTTAATTGAATGCAATGCTTTCAATTCATTTTAATCCAGATTTGAGTAATGTATTTTCAATTTTTACAGCAACAATAAAGCAGTATATAATAAATTTATGTAACTACGTAATAAAATTGAACTTTCTTCATAATATAAGGGAAAATTCAGTAAATAATTATTAATTACATTAGTTTTATGTCAAATATGATCAAATTTACTGTAATAATAAAAATTGGAAAACATACATACACAAAAATTGTCGAGGGAGACCGAGAGCGCGAGAGAGAAACACACACACACACACACACACACACACACACACACACACACACACACACACACAGAGAGAGAGAGAGAGAGAGAGAGAGAGAGAGAGAGAAATCATATGCGACAAGCAAATATCATTAAGAAAGATTCCAAAATTTACTAACAATAGCGCCTTAGCCTTGTAGAAACGGAAGTCCTGCAATTTACAATGAAAAAATTTCTGTCAGAATATAGAAGGGAATTAGATGAATTGTACGATTGCTCCTTAATCTCATAATTACTATTCAAACAATAGTTAAGAGTTGAAATTTGATAAATAAGACAGATTTCTAAAATATGTAAATTCAGAATTAATCAAGCTCACCTCAAAGATTGTTTTATTTTCGTTAATGATAATTAGTTAACTAGAGCGAAGGTCTTCTCTCCTATCAAGAAAGAAATTCTATCAAGCTTAGGTTATCAGAATTAAAAATTAAAAACATTTACACATACTTACACAGTTGATAATAATTTGATAAGCAGAGACCTCCGAGTTTGTCAAATATGTAGGAAATTTCCAATGTATCTAATAATTTTTGGATCTATTAGAGAAAGGAGCACTTCTTTTTAGCCTTAATTCGTAGTTTTAAAAGCTCATTTCTCATGGCAATTAAAAAAAATGATCATACGAATTACAGACAAGACTTGACGTCTTTTTGTTGTGTTTAAGGGGAGACTCTAAGAAATACTTTGCCAACAGAGTGCGGTCAAAACATGTAAACAGATGCTATAAGATCGAATGACATTGTTTTTCAAGGAAATTATTTTCATGGAAATGTTTTCGGAAATTTAACCGAATTTATTATTGGATTATTATAGTTCAAAATTACACATCAAGTTGTTGAATGATTAATAAAAACGTGAATTATTGAGTTTACAATACTTCAATAAAAAGAAAATGAAATTTGTCCGGCGCATTCGCCATTTCTAACATTGCCTTTAGATTTGATTTTATTATAATATATTCATTACAGATGCGGCGAAAGTGATAACTTTCAGTCCTCAATTTCGTACGGAAAGTAGATGTTTGCACACGCTGTGTAATAATATATTATTTGCGTGTGGAAAAATTTCTGCAGCACGTATTTTATTTACGGTGATGATGTAAGCCCATCTAGGAGTGGCATTTATGGTTCTGACAATAGTATATTGTGCAACTAGTGTGGGAAGTTGTCAATGAGAGTGGAGTTAAGAGCACGAACGAAGTGAGTGCGATCACCGCTCGAGAGGGCAATTGACAAACTGCTCGACTTGCAAATATTATTTTTTATTACCAATGCGGCGATATACATACTACGGGCAAAACCACAAAATAAATATCAAAACTCAAATTTAAGAAAATAATTAAATCTGCCAAAGCCATAAATGTCACTCCTAGAACGGTTTACATAGTCACCATAAACAAAATGCGTGATGAGAAAACTTCCCGCACGCAAATATTACTTTTCGCACGCAAATCATATATTATTTCATAGCGTGTGCAATCTGTTACTTTCCGTACGAAATTGCGAGCCGAAAGTTAACACTTTCGACGTATGAGTAATAAAAAATTAATTGCTTTTTAAAAGTTGCATTTTGGTTTCCTTTCTGTGGTTTTTCTTCTAGAATATCACCGCATTTTTAATAAAAAATAGTATGTGCAACTCGTGCGCGTTGTCAATTGCCCACCCGAGAGGTGAGCGTACTCATTTCGTTCGTGCTCTCAACTCCGCTCTCGTGTGCAAATGACAACTTACCGCACTAGTTACACAATGTACTATTATTACATATGCTGTGAAAATCCTAACTTTTTGGTTGCAATGTCAGACGAAAAGTAGCTGATTGCACACGCCCGATCGGCCGGTATCTTATAAAATATATTTTATATTGAAATTTGAAGAAAACTGTTTGCAACTCAGTCTGTTACTGTTTCAAATGAAGACATACAAGATGGGCAAACCAATCAAACCATCAAGGTACACAGGAGGAATTTCTTTACCGCCCACTGTTTTTTTTTTCTTTTTTTCCTTTTGGGAGGGGCCCTACATGAGAGTCGCACAATGAGGCCATCTGGCCAATTGTGTGCACCTCCATTTACCAGAGCCTTACCACAGCTGTTCCAATCCTCTAATGAAGCTCAGTAGCCTGCCGTGTACGGCTTTCCGAATGTCTTCTACTTCCAAAAATCGTCGTCCCAGGTGTTGCTCTCTGAGGCCAACCAATGCATGGCACTCGCAGAGTATGTGGGGAGGAGTTTCTTCCTCTTCTAAGCACGCCCTACACATCTCGTCATCACTGATGCGAAGCGTGTGTAGGTGTTGATTCATGGGACAGTGTCCGTGAGCAGTCCCACAATTGTTCTGAGATCTTTTCTACCAAGTCTCAGCAGATGTTTAATGCGCCTAGCGTTAGGTCCTTCGATGAAGATCCTTGACTGACGCAGTCCTTTGTGTTCTCTCCATTCCTTCAAGTGGGATGTGGAGGTCCATTTCTCCAGTGCCCGATTCTGACGAGCTTTGGGGATGGGGAGAGCCGGTTCCGGCCCAAAGAAGCCCATGTCTGAGCCCCTCAGGGCCAAAGTGTTTGCCCTCTCATTTCCCCATACGTTAGACTGCCCTGGGACCCAGCATAGCACAATATCTTTGTTGCGCCCAGCCAATTGTTCTAATAGCGTGTGACACTCCCAGACAAGCCCTGATTCGAGTCTCCACGCGTGGAGGGCTCTTAGCGCGGTCTGAGTGTCCATGAAAATGCAGATTCGACGACGGAATACGTCCCTCTGCAGACACTCGTTCACAGATAATATCAAGGCATACAATTCAGCCTGGAAACTATCGACGTACTTTTCCAGGGGCACAGAGTGCCCCGTTTTGAGTCCACCGATCCCTCAGATCGACCGAACCATCCGCATGTCAGACAATCCAGTCACCCCGGGTCATGAGGCTGGTCTCCTCGCTCCAAGATGTTCGTGGAGGTATCATCACAGTGTAATTACAACTGGGACCCTGCCATCGTCCCTCATACTGAGTATGTGGTCCGCGGCCATTGTCCTTTCGCAAACGGCACAATGGCTGGTTGCAGTTGTCTTATCTCCCCACAGTTTAATTCAACGAAGTCGAAGATATCCGGTCGCAGCCGCCTCCCTAACCTCAAGGTGGAGCGGAGGCAGCCCAACCAGAACCTCTATCGCTGCCGTGGGTGTGGTTCTAAAGGCACCAGTGATCATGAGGCAGGCCAGACGTTGAACTCTGGTCAAAAGGTCTCTCGCCCAGAGTCTTTCCGCCGAGCTCCATTGGTCTTACCACAGATGAGTATATTCAACGTGTTACGTGAGGTGTTAGTTCCCACGACTTCCCGACAGCTCTTCTACACGCCCATAGGGTGTCTATCGCTTTTCGGGTTTTGTACTTGATATGAGTCCTCCAGGTTAGCCGGCTATCCAGATATTCACCTAGATATTTGACCTCTGTTTGGACCCTCAGTTTTTCGCCGAAGAGTACAGGAGCAGAGTAGCCATCAGTACTTCTTCTGGTGAATATAATATGTCCTGCCTTTCTGGCATTAACCGACAGTTTATTGGAGCGGCACCATTTCTCAATGAGCCCGAGAGCCTGTTGTGTAAGCTCCTGAGCCACATGTAGGTATTTGCACACTATGAGAGTTGTGACGTCGTCAGCAAACCCCTGAGTGAAGAAGCCAAGTTCATTTAGCCTCCTAATTAGGTTGTCCACTACAAGGTTCCACAGCATCGGAGATAGAACTCCTCCCTGCGGACACCCTTGTGTGGCGTTCACTTTGATTCGGCAGGAGCCTAGTTCCGTGCCTATGTTCCTTTTGGATAGCATAGCCCTCACCCACCCAATAAAGGTTCGATTAGCGCCACGCTAATCGAACAAAGCAGTGCACATAGAATCAAATGTTGCATTATGAAATGCTCCTTCGATGTCTAGAAAAACTCCAATGACGTACTGTCCACTGCTTAGCCCCGCCTCAATTCGTGAAACAATATTGTGCAGTGCCGATTCAGTGGACCAACCAATTAGGTATGCGTGATGGTTGAGGTGCAGAGGAAATTTGCTCAACACCTCCTCCCTGATATGGCAGTCGATAAGCTTTTACATGGTTTTTAAAAGAAACGATGTCAAGCTTATCGGACGAAAACTCTTTGCTTCGGCGTACGTAGGACGTCCGGGCTTAGGAATAAATACAACTCTGACCTCTCTCCATCCACATGGAATGTATCCTAGGGCGAGACAGGCTCTGAATAGATGTAGCAGCGGTTTAAGCAGATGTTCTAGGCCTCTTTGCAGAAGCACCGGAACAACACCATCAGTTCCCGCCGATTTGTAAGGGGCAAACGTATTTATCGCCCACTTAATCTTCTCCCTGGTTACGACTTGGGATGCAAATCGCCACGTCAAAGGAGAGGCTGTTCTATCTGGTTTTTCTACCGATTCATTTTCCCTCATCTCAATTGAGTTGGGAAAATGCGTCTACAGTAGGATTCGCAGGATCTCCTCAGCCGTGACCGTGTAGTCCCCAGAAGGTCCCTTTATGGAGCCCAAGCCCGCAGCCGGGTCTTTAGAGAGCATCTTTAGGAGCCTTGCTGCATGGGGCGTCTTGTCAACGCCCCCACAGTACTCCCTCCAGGACTCTCTTTTTCTACAACGTATAGCCGATTTGAACTCGACGTGAGCCTCTTTGTAGAAGTCTCATGCTTGAGGAGTGTTTTCGAGTCTAGCTTTGTTCCACAGCTTCCTCACTTTTGACCTAATAATAGAAAGATCTTGGTTCCACCAAGGGGCTCCTTTGGTTCCACGAGAGGTCCTGCGTGGACAATTTTCTCCGTAGGACGCCAGGATCGCCTCTTGCAGAGATTCTGACAGCAGTTCTTTGTCAGTGTTAAATTATGTACAGTCGTTAAGACAAAATAGAGGGACAGTTAAAAAAAATAAACAATAAAATGGACTTTCTCTTTTGGACCGACACCCGTTGTCGTAAGAATTTGCCTAAGACATGCAAAACTATAATGATCTTCTCCGAAAAAGCATGATTGATACGAACCAGTAATGTGTCTGAGAAGTACAAAGAATTTTGGAATATCTAGTCGTTTTTTAACAAGTAAAGTACACGAAGTGAAAACTCCCGATTTTCATGATTTTTGTTACATAGGCAGAGGAAACGATTCTAAGGGATGCGTATTTTTTCATTTCTGCCCATACTCCAGTTTAAGGGAGAAAATGGGGGTTGAAGTTCACCTTGCAAAATTAGTTTTTCCAAAATATCTCCAAAACGGCTCATTATTTTTCAATGATTTAAAAACTGAATAGAAAATAATTGAAAATTTGTTTTGTAAAGGAAAATACGGCTACCCAAATAAAGGGCACGATACAGGTAATGGCATTGGGGCTAAGGAGGCAATTGGAAACTACAAAAAAAACTTCTAAGATTGGGTTCAGAAAATTTCAGGTACTAGCCAGAATTCAATTGCAATGTTGCTACTTGTTGTATTTCCAAAATAAATACAATTGTTTTTATCTTGGAATTTTGACTGAGAGAATTTTCCAAAAACTGTATCCCTTTTACGATCTACCAGGACTGAAGATCTAACATAGAATTTGACTTCTGTACAAATAACTTTGTTCCAAACTGAATCATATCTTTTGTATTTAGCTACAGTTCCAAAGAGTTCTGTGGCCTCAGGCCGGCCCTGGATGTGGTCCACGGGTCCCTTCAGAAGTTGGTGGAATGGGCGCGCACCTTGTGCGCTCACCGTTAACTCCGCCTATGAGAATTATTATTATAAAAATGTAGTTATTGACAATTAAATTTAAATAGAATTGATTTTTTTTTAATTAGTTATTGTTCGGAAAAAATGTTAATGACTATTTTTCGTTTCATTTATTGTTGTACATGTAAGTAGATTCCAAGCATATGTTTCTTCTTACCTCTTTACTAATTACACATTCTCCAAGCATTGATGGAAGGTTGTAAATTTTCCTGTTAATATAATAAAAAATTGAGTCGTAGATCCCGACCAATCTTGGTCCTGAGTAGTGACACAAAATTACCCATTGATTTTGTTGGTATTCCTTTGCCAAACGATACTGTATAAAAATGTATTTACAAAATCATCAATTCAAACAAAAATATATATAAATAGTTTTATCATAAGCATTTAAAAAGTAATTCAGAACAAAGCAATCACTTATTGGTTTTAAAGTGATTTGAGGCAGAATAAAAATTTACAATTTGTGGCTTAAAGAATAGTCATTTTTTTGCAAAAGAAGTAAAAGTAGAGTATATAGAAAAAACTAGGCATCTTTTCTGAAATAAACACAGTAGCTCGTGAAGTTTTGGGAAATCATAACGCAGATCTTAATATTTAGTTCACAATTTACTAAGCAGGAGTTGGTGGGAAAGCGACTTTAAAAAGATATTAGTGTGCATAAAACGAGATAGTTTTTTTAGCTCTAAAAAAATGTCATGAGTCGTTTTTCTTAATGCTGATAATAAGGATATTATAGTTGAAGAATTGACACAAGAGATTAAAGGCAAATTAATAAAATTAGTCCACAACAGATATGAAATGAAACGACGTAATAAAAATAATATTTCGCTTTCTCATGCATCTTTCAAAATTGTTATGTTGTGAAATTATCGGATACTCCTAGTTGAATGTAAAAAAGTTACTCTTTACTCTTATAGGTGCAGCTACAACTTTACTGCAAACACATTTGATTACTTTTAATTATAGTAACTTTTGGACATTTATGATAAACCAATCTGTTACCATTTCTAATAGATTATTTATTACTGAATCTGTTGTGGATCAGTTATAGTAGTTTGACTTTAATCTCCTAAGTCAGTTCTTCAACAACTTGCATAATTTAATACTATTATTTTTGTAATGTTCGTTTGTTTCAATATGAATAAGTTTAAGACTGATATCAGAAAATATTGGGTTTAAGTCGCCCTGTGGTCACTACAAAGCAGACAGGTGCCTGGAGCGACATAATTTTAAGGGTGGCATTTTTTAAGTGCATCTTATACTTAATTTACTTGTACCACTTTGTTGTGAATATTCCAACCGTTATTAATTGGAAAAAAGACAGTAGAATAGTCTGAACTTTGGAGGATAATTATTCATTTTTTTATTATCAGGTTGGTAAGCTTCCATCGGCCTTGTCAACTATACATTTCATTGCCAAAACGTCATATAAGGTCTCGAAAATTTCACAATATTAGAAAACTATTTATCTACAATAAATACTACAATAAATAATGTGACTGTTATGTCTACAAGATTTTATTTAAAAACATTTGTAAAGTCAATAGTATTTATAAACAGTACAATCGAGAAAACAATTCTATCTGTAGTAAGGATAATTCTTCTTATGTAATTAACAACAGGCAGAATTTCTAGAGTTGTTTTCTTATACTATCTATAAGAACTATTGGCCTTGCAATTGTTTTTGAATAAAATATTGCAAACAGTTGTAATAATAACATTAACATTGCAACCATCGTAAACAATTCTGGCGTCGGTTTTTTTCATGGATAGGTCATTGATTCCAGGGAAGTTATAATTATTTTTATATGAAATTAATTCGCAGTATTAATTGTACGTAATTAATTTCCTAATATTGTGTAATTTTTGGAATCTTATATGACCTTTTGGCATTTCCAAAATAGCTAGAAACAAAATCGTGTCGGTCAATTGAAGTATAGACATTGTAGTCTAATTCCTTTAGATACTTTTCCATTTCAATTCATTAACAAACGAGATATTTGAGGTCGTAATACTTAGAAAAAACACCTGGTATAAGGGCTCGTAAGATTATTTTATATTTGAAGTATCAGATCTAGTCAAATTGGAATGTATAAATTACTTAATATATTCCCCATATCTTCCGATACATCATACTTTATTGTCATTACTATCCAATAAAAAATATTTAAAATAATAAAAGAGTACAATAGATTCTAATGCATCGAAAAGAAGGCGCATATGAAATACCAAAGAAATTCCTATATTTGTTGTCTTCCTAATTTCATTCAGTCGACTTTTGGGTCTTGTTACAATTTGAGGTAAATATTTATAGTTAAATTAAAAAAAAATAATTATGAATTCAAATGACTAATTTCTATTTCAACAACTATTGAATTATATCTATTTGTGAAGGTGTTAATTTATTCATTTGGTTCAAAAGAATTATAACCTCAGATAACAACGAATATTTGAATTCATTATTTAAATTATCTATATCAATAAAAATTATAAATAGCACCTTATTGTTATGAAATTAGGCGGCTGTGGGTATTTACTGATTTTATATGGTTTACTTTACTCAACTAAAGTAATGCACATTCTTGAGTGGGACTTGAAATTATATCGACCTGTCATGGACATAATCCACTATTTAGGTTTAAAAAACTAATGAGCCATATAACCCGGTTGAAAACACTACTTGTCGAATCGATTTCACCTTGTTTACGGACAAGGTAAGTCGAAATCAAGCCGAAATTCCACACAGTGTGCCCGCACTGTATATAATCGGGTTTCGAATGGATGTCACGTTAAGGATATTTCACGATGGGCAAACATCCACTATTGTTGAATTCGAATCGTTCTTGTTTATTAACAGAACAAATTTAAGTCAGTGTTATGTTTGACATTTGAATGGATTTACTTTTCGAAAATTAGCACTTATTTTCCAAAAAGAACCTGATAAAAAAGAATTGCTTGAAAAAAGTCAAATAAAAGTTAACGCTGTACAACTCAACAACAATAATATTATGGCCTATAAATAACATATGTCTATCGACAATCACTGAATTGTTTGATTTTTATTTTCCGTTTACAATTAATAATACAAACATATCGCACATCGACTTCGAAAACGATATAAATTAATTAAAAAAAGTGAATTAATATTTAATATTATGATTTTATAATAAAATAATAAATAATTTGATACTAAGATTAGAACATTTAAAGCGATTTGCATCGGTTCTCTTTATAACGAAGACTACTTTATGAATTATTGTCACTTCCTGTAGAAATTTTGATGTAATATTATTGTTAGATTTAGGTTATTGTATTTTTTCTACAACCACTATTAAAAGTGACGTTTTTAACACAGTTTACTCGAGTTAAAAATTTAAAATTATAACACTAGTGTTAAAAATGACAGATCAGTTTTATAGATATATTGACAGATATATTTGTCAAAATTAAAATGAACATTTGGACAATGGTATGCATTTATCGTGACAAATTGCAATTTTGTTCTGTCAAATAGCAAATGTCAAATATGAATTCAAGACCTTCTTCTTAAGAAATCTGTTGCTTTTAAGGGATTTGTACTGTGTTTGTAGAAAAAATATTCTATGATACATGGGTTAAAAGTGATTTTATTTTGCTCGTGGGGTTGCTCCACTCGCCTCCGGCTCGAATCGCAAACTACCCACTCGCAATAGAAAATGCCACTTTTAACCCTTATATCATAAATAACTATTTTAATACATTCAATTAATAAAGTATACATATAAAAAGCTCCAGTTCCAACAATACTTGATGACTTTTTCAAATTTATGCAATAAATAAAGTACAGAAAAAAAGCCAACCCACACAAGTAGCCTTCCACTATTTGTCTCAGGATTACGTTCATGGTGGTTGAATTACCATATTACAAATAATGTTAATATGTTCGATTCCGAAGGAATTTTTATTTATTTATTTTATCGGGCGAGCGGTTTCGACGTCATGTCATCATCAGGCCCTATTGTCATTATTCCCTACAGTATCATATATTATTTCCCTCGTCATAATCAGTTTTTCAAATATTTAAAATTGAAGTTAGTTTAAAATTGAAGTATTACCATATTGTTGATAAATAATGTATCTGTTTTCACTTATCATTATATCATGACTAGTAGTAATAGTAACTATTAACCACTATTTAGTATTTGTAAAGTTTAGATTAAACTCTTGGTTTCTAATATTGAACAAGCGTTTGTAGTTTTGGTGGATGCGCCGGGTAGCTATCGTATAACTTTCAAATTGATGGTGAAGTCTATCAAATGTGCCTCACTATGACCGATTTGTTAATCAATACTTATTAACTGTACAAGGTGGTAAAGTTATACTTTATCTAGGAGCCTCCGGCCTCGTGAGTCAAATCAGCGACTTTACCACTGTGTGGAGTACAAGATTTTTCCAATGCATGCCCTTAAAACCCTTTTTAATTTATTGTTTTTTTTTTTAATTTTCTAATAAGTTATGACATCAATTAATCATACAGTTGTCAATACTTTGCAATAATTTTTGGTTGCTATTGACTTTCTCTAAATAACTAAGAATTATTATTTCCAATACTTGCTGTTAAAATCCTCCTTCATCGACTAACCGCTCGATGGTAAAATAGCATTTTACCATCGAGCATATTACTGTACAAGGTGGAAAAGTCATTTATTTAGTTGGCAAAGACAACACTTTCCTTCACCTCGATGATAAAGTAGAACTTTACCGCTAAGGTGGGTAAAGAGACACTTTACCATCGAGTTTTTAGTCTCTAAAACAACATTTTAACAGTTAGTATTGGAAAAAATATGTTAAGGTCATCTCAACAACATTGAACTATGAGTTTAAAGGATTCGTCCACAAACAACAAATTTTATCCAAAGAAAAATGTTACTTGCTAGACTAAAATTACGCTTTCCGCTCACAATTAGATTCAATTTGAAGTTGTTATGTTTGTGGGGTAGCAACTCAAACACTTTCAAAAGTGCTTGCCTTTATCTAAATGAGGCTGTCTTTAAAAAGTCCTATTTACAATTGGAACGTTAAAAAGGCGCACAGTTGATAGTGCCGATTAATTAATTATTTCAATATTATTATTGTTTCAAACTGATATAGTAATTATTATATCAAGGGCATTATGCCTATAACGCCCGTGGTGCATTCATGAGATTATGTCGCAAGTAAAAGAAGCAATTTAACTTAATTTTGTGTTTTTTTTATTTTTTCTTTGGCACTTGAAAATTTGAGGTTATTATCACATTTTTTAATGACTGCAAAAATATTGTTTATCATACCAACGAACCTTAACAGCGGGCTGTTATTTTTCATAACGCCATCGCAACGCCATAATTGCCCATCGTCAAGTAAACAATTATGATTTGTTTATTAATAGAATCGTTTTGATAGCTAATCCTCCAATAATATGTACGAATGACATAATAGTATATTAAAGAACAAGTGTCAGAAGTCGCCTATTATTGCACGAGTCCAAGTTTAGAAAACGAGCAGCGGAGACGCGAGTTTTCTAAAGGACGAGTGCAATATACGACTTCTGACACGAGTTCTTTATACTATTTTTTCTATTTTGCCTGTTTTGTGCCCTTTTTTACAAAAAAATTGCGAGATTTGATATTTAGGGAAATTGGTGGGAGTTGGTGTTACTAAAAAAAAACAATTGAACATTCAACTAGGAAACTTCAATTGTTTTATTTTTCACTCTTAGTCAATTGTTTTTTTCGCCAAATTGCTTATTTAACAATGAGTGAAGAATTTTCATGTACTCCACCTGCAATAAGGGAAATTGCTGAAAATGCAGGAAGCAATTTACTACCCGATAAATCCAAAGATCAGTACGAAAAACGGTATATTAAGTATCTTGTTTTTATGATTTTTGACAGTTGTCAAAATCAATGAAAATGTTACCAATCTAGTGGAAAAAAAATTCCTACTATTTTACTTTTCAGCACTAGTTACGAAATGAGCACATTTCGATACAGTAGCGAGTTTAATAATAGCGCTATTATTGACGCAAAATAGAAAAAAACATTTCAAGTATTTGTTGATAATCCACGAAATGTAAGGAATGTTGAGGCTAAATAAAATAGACTGAGATGAATAATTCCTCAGTAAATTCCACGGATCTTCTTGTAAATATTGTTGTTTGTAAATCATGAAAATGTAGCCTTGAAAAATTCCTAAACAATTAGAATAGTTCTTATTACTCGCGTAATTTACATGACAATGTAAAGGATAATTAGTTATAATAGATCAAAATATTTGTAGGCATTTTAAAGGATTTTACTACTTATGAAGACTTTATCTAATTTGAATAATAGAAAAAAAACCGTATATAAATGTATATAAACGCAATAATTTATTCATTTAGTTCAAATAAATTATAATTTTAAATAATAGTTCATATTTGATTCTTTTTTAATTATAATAACTTGATATTATATCTAAATTTTCCTACGAAAATTACAATTTTTGAATATTATCAAAATTTTAATAATTTTGCCATTAAGTTAATATATATTACAGTAATAAATTTAGTTTAGTCCTTATTTCAATAAAAAATGTTGTCACATTTAGTTCTGTTAATTCTTTCAGTATCATATCTCGAAGCTCAAGTAGGTAAGAATCATTTTTTTCTTAGCATATACGGTTTCTAAATAGACCACTTTACAGCCTATAATGAGAGTGATGTTACCTTCTATCTTTTCACCCAACAGCAAAGTCAATTATATTTCACTTATGAGCAAACTTCTATGCAATTCGATGATAATTCCACTATAATTTTCCTAATACACGGTTGGACGCAATCCCATGAAATAGAATGGTATGGTGATTTAACTAAGGCATATCTATCTAGAACTGATGCAGTTTACAATGTTATTCAAGTTGATTGGTCCAAGCCAGCTGGTCAATTTTATCCATTGGCCGTTGAAAGTGTTAAGGACATTGGTAAATTTAAATTGATAATTAATTATGTTGTGAGTAATTTCACAGAAATTTAGGCAATTACATTGCAAACTATATTGGACAACTTGTGCAATCTACTGGTATTTCATTGGAGAGAATTCAAATAGTCGGCCATTCTTTGGGTGGGCAAGTAGCTGGTTGTCTTGGGGCATCAATACAAGAGCTACTTGGTAAAGATACAGTTTTTCTTTTTTTCAAAAAAAGTAATGTTATTGTTTTTAAGGTAAATCGTTGACTAGAATTACAGCTTTAGATCCGGCTGGTCCTTTATTCTATCTTAAATCAACTCGGGAACGTTTAGATGAAACCGATGCTGATGTTGTATTTGTTATTCATACAGATGCTGGTGGATTTGGAACAGCTCTCCTTTGTGGCACTACAGATGTTTTTCCAAATGGTGGTATAGCCATACAGCCTGGTTGTCCAACACCAATAACTGATCGTGATTTTGATGATTCGACAATAATAAATTTAACGTTGATATTTTTATTTAATTTCAGTGTTTTGTAGTCATCATAAAAGTTACGAGTATTTCATTGATGCGGTGAGATACGGTGGGATGATTGCTACAGAATGTAATAATTATATCACATATTCGGCTGGTTTATGTAGAAATAAAAGGAGTATCGATATTGGTGGCAACATCATTAGAGAAGATAGTGGAAAATTTTATTTAAAAACAAAATCAGAATCACCATACGCAATTTCGCAGTAATTCGGCATTTAGAGTTCTATTCTATATTTGTAATCAAAATTATTCGAATACAGAATTTATAGTTCCGGCCAGAGGATTTTATTTGTTCCTACTGATTATCTTAGTGCAGTGTTTCCCAAACTTTCGACATATGTGAACCCCTTCTATAATTTTCGTAAGACTGTGTACCCCTCGTCAAAAAAATGCATATACTTTAATAATAATAAGTCGCTTGTTGCATCAGGCGCAGCAAAAGCCTGGAGCCACATGTACCCCTTCAAACTTTTCGCGTACCCCAGGGGGTACGCGTACCACACTTTGGGAAACACTGTCTTAGTGAATAACTCTTTATACAAATTGATGTTCTGATAAAAAACTAGTGTACTGTTCTTTTGATTGTAAAATGATTATTTCAAAGAGTAGCGTGAATCTCTATGAAAAACAATAGAATTGATAAAGATGGTGAGGAAGTGTAGTGATGAAAATGTTCAAATAATTTCAACCAACATAAGATTAACGATATGTTGTTAGAGAAATAGGATTAGCGATCATAGTGGTTTATCAGATTAAGGATGAACCCTAAATCCTCTATAACATACTGTTGTTGAGTTGTGCATCGTTGACTTTTTACTATGTTTCAAAAGATTGAATATTTTAAGGAAAAGACTCTATTGCATTCTTTTCCAATGCTAATGAACTATAACCTTAAATGAACGCTTATTGGGAAAATTATTTATTTTTATTATAAGTACTAGGTGTACCTGAGACTTTGTTCGCATAGTTTATAAGTACGTTACACAGTATGTTGTTATCTGTTGGTACTTGAATTCTTGTATATTATCACGGATAATAACATTACGCGCGACACGTCTCGCGTGGCGTGCCGCGTCGATGGGTCATGTGGCTTACACTTTTAATCTGACCGCTCTTAAATTTATTTGTTATTGAAACAAATGAATGTTTCATTTTATTTGTAAATAAATAAATGATGAACTATTGAATAGCAGACTTATATAACCTATAAATGAAGATTTAAAATTTATTTCTATGATTATCATAATAGTTAGCCATATCACATATAAAATAGACTATCATTTGTCGAATCACATGTTCTTATCACATTCTATTTTTTATCAAGTTTGGTTAAGCCGCTCTTGAATTATAGAAAAGCATACGTACAGACAGACAGACAAACAGACAGACAGACATATAGATTTATATATTAGTATAGTAATTTCTGATATCCACGATCGGTCGGTAAACATATACGCTTCGATGCGCGGCCAATCTAAAGTTCGAGCAACAGATCTGTGCGATCAATCACTGTGTGAATAGCGCTATTAATACGTATCTTCATTTTGTTAATAAAACCGAATTTATGGGGTTGTCTTTTGGTCGTTATCTATAAAATAAGGATATAATTGTTACTTTTAGGGAAAAAGATTTTGTTACTTACCGTCCAAAAATCGGTGATGTGAAGATTAACTAGGTAATGTGTAGACCTTTTTTTTTGTTGCGGTGCATTTTCAACATTTTTAAAATTTTACGGTACACTAACAATAAAATAAGCTTAAAGATAAATAAAAATAAGTTGCATTTCTAAAATTTGGCGGCACACTTCAAGAATTTGGCTGTACACAAATATGCTGCGGCACAGTGATTGAAGTGCCACATCGATCTTGAAAGGGTGTTCTTTCGGACATCACTCAGTTAATGCACATATTAATTGAGTAACGTATTGCAGATGCACTCTAGTTTGCAAAAACTTTAAAATGTGCTACAGCATATATTTTTAGAAGCAAAGACTTTTCCTTTAGCTCGACAATCTCTTTAGCTATGAAGATAATTTGATTTAAGTATAGACGAATTCTTTTTTTCCAATGAAATACTAATAAATTTAGGGTAGCGTTCTCTATTTCTTCGAGAATGATTCTATAAGCGCTACTTTATTTTACAATTTCTGTGAATTTAAGTACTACTAAGAAATAGAGCAGAAAGTATCGTTGATGCTCTACATTTCCTTTTATGATGCAAAGATGAAGATACTATACATGGACGGAAAATAGACGTTTACACACGATCGTAGAAAATAGTTATTTATGATATGAGGGTTAATAAAAACATTTTATTTTGCGAGTGGGAAGTTTGCGAAACGTGCCGGAGGCGAGTGGAACACCGTACAAATCTCCTCAAATAAACCGATTTCTTCAGAAGAAGCTCTGGAATTTATATTTGTCTGCAAAAAATTCTAATTTGTCATGATAAATGAATATCGTTGTTCAATTATTCATTCTTTGTAAACATTTCAATATACAGGCTGTCCCAGCTAAGTGTTCCGCATCAAATATCTCGTTTGTTTGTGAACTGAAATGGATAAGTATTTAAAGATAGTGGACTAGAATGTCTATTCTTCAATTGACCGACACGATTTCCTTTATAGCTATTTTGGAAATGCCAAAACGTCCTATAAAGTCTCAAAAATTACTCAATATTACGAGACCAATTACCTACAATGAATACTGCGACTGAATTTGATATGAAAAAAATGTTTTTCTTTTAAAAACTTCTCATTTGATGCTCAAAAATAAATTAGACCTTCTCTGGGATAAATAGCCTTTTCATTGAAGAAAAAAGCCTCCGTCAAAATTAAATATTAGGAAACCTATTATCTGCAATGAATATCGTGATTGAACACAATTTCGAGTTAAAAACTGTATTTCAGATCAAAGACGTAACAATTCATCGTTCAGATTGGTGGAGGCGCTGGGCAAATCGCACTTTTCTATTTCCTTTTTAAGTGGCAGATAAGACATTTTTTAAATAAAAAAACATTTTCATATCAAATAGATTTGCAGTATTGATTGCAGATGATTGGTTTCTTAATACTGGACGTTCTGGCATTTCTAAAATAGTTAGAAAAAAAATCGTGTCGTCGTATCGTCCTCAGATACTTCTCCATTTCAGTTCACAAACAAGCGAGATATTTGAGATGAAACTGTGAGCTGGGACACTTTGTATAAGAATAGAGAGTATTAAAAGAAAAAGAATTTCGGTATAAAATGTTCCGTTTTTCACATTGAGAATAAAGCTAACAAGGAAACTATTCGAAGTGTCATCCTCCGATTTTTTTGAGCTTTTGATATGTTGTTGTCCATCGAAAAATAAGCGATGCATATTTTTTCTTAGAGGCTCTTATTGCGTTTTAAGGGGTGAAATGGACCATCAAAGATTCGTCAAAATACGGGTGGTTATGTAGTTTTGCATATAAAAACGATAGCAATCAGTATCAAACCACTTTTACGTTATTCCTGATATCAAATAATAAAAATACACACTTGCAGATACCACCTACCCATATTATAAGGGGGTAAACCACCCCTTGAAAAACTTTAATCCTCCATAAAAAATTATGGCATTATCCGATTTTAATGAAAATAACGTCATTTGTTAGAGCAAAGAAAAGTTCACCTGTTTTTGGATTTTCTGAAAAAAATAGTGAATTTTGAAACATTCGTCGATCTCAGGAATTCAATGGAATTTTATTCTACTTTTATCTTTTCTTTCTTACTACATGTATCTAGAAAGCGGACCTGTCAAGAGCCGATTGAACTTCAGGCCCTCGTTACAAAGGGAGCCCCATAGTCAATCATCATAGTCTTCGGTTATGCCAGTAACGTTTTCTACAAATCTCATACATACAGAATACAGATCGGAATTATCATAGCTATAACAGAATAATTAATTGAAATTTATTCTGTGACTTGTAGAATCGGCCGTAATTCTCGAAATAGAAATTAAAATTACATTACAAAAACAGTCAACGATATCAAACTTAAATATTTCCAAAGATGCAAGTAATGAAAAAATATATATTATTGTTTAAATTAATAGAATAAGATAAAATAAATAGTAAATATTTCGTAAAGTGTATATAGAAGGTTTGACGATTGAGCTTTAATTTATCAAAAACAAATCAAAAATTTTTACAAACATTTGTTTAGCATGCACATTCTATGCATTTGGAAAAACCTCACTGATAATTTAATATTTAACTCCTAATATTTTTGTTCAACATTTGATCTTTTATCAATATTTATTTATAATTGGGAATACCATTCGGTCGATGTTATTATAGAGAATTAGCGATCGATATACCTATTATTATTTTAATAACAGTTTTTAAATTACGTCCTCACGATTTACGGTGCGATTTCAAACGTAATTTAAATAATTTTCGATTTGTTACGATTATAAGCAAACTTGAGAATATCTTAAAGTTATTATATGAGTACATTAGCCAAAATGACTAACCTATCGAATTTATGGTCTCAAAGGGGTGTTGAAAAAAAATTCTCCCATTTTTAGTTCAATTTTAAAAAGTGTCGGTGGACATTTGAAACCCACTTAAATAAAACGCAAAAAAAGTTTTGTCCATTAAAAATGATATAACTATGATATAACTATCTAGGCATCTTCTTGTAGGGCATTAAGTTCTTTAAAAAAATACACCGGAGTTGATTTTTTTACCTCAAAAATCCATATACTTACAATGAATTCTGCGAATGAATTTGATATGAAAATAATGTTTTATCTTTTAAAAAAATGTTGTTTTCTGCTCAAAAAAAATTAGAACTTCTTCGGGATCAATAACCTATTTGAAGTTTATCGTATCGACCTTCTGTTATCAATACAGCCGCCTAATTATAAATTAAAATTTGATGAAATAGCATTTAGTCTAATAATCATGAATTCCGTCTACTCAATCTCAATATTTGCAATTTTTATATTCTGTCTGATATCAGTCAATTATTGCAAAATTATCGATTTAACATGGGATTTCGATGGGAATTCCGTATATTGGCCGGGAGTCCAAAAGTTTCACTATAGCAAAAAAATTGGCCATAACGATCGAGGATATTGGTAAGACATTAATAATTAAACAAATTTGCAAATCTTAATACAACCAATTAGGTATGCATCTAATGAGTTTTGTGCTGGTGAACATGGTGGTACACATTTGGATGCACCGTATCATTTGAATAAGAACGGTTGGAAAGTTGCTGATATACCAGTTGAGCGACTGCTTGCAAATGGCGCTACAGTTACAATGAAAAATTCAACAAATCTCCAATTAGAAGATCTACAACAATGGGAACGAACATACGGTGATTTTAAACCGAATACCGTATTAATTGTTGTCTTCAATTGGTCGTTGAAATATAATACTGTAACTGAATATTTAGGTCGAAGTGATCGTGGTGATTTAAATTTTCCAGGAATTACGAGAGAGGCTGCCGAATGGATTGGTCAAAATGATAATATTGTGGGTGTTGGTGTCGATACGGCAAGTGTGGATCCCGGTGATTCGCAAGAATTATGGGCACATAGGATTTTATCTAAACAACAAAAATACGCTCTAGAGAATGTGAAAATTTTAGAACAATTACCAGGTAGTTTTCAAGTTTCTTGCGAAAAAATAAATTTTATTATAAATTGCGAAATTTTAGATACGAATTATCAGTTATTGGTGTTGCCGATGAAATTGAAAGAAGGATCTGGGGCGCCGGTACGAATTTTGGCAATTGTTGATTATAAATAAAAAATTAAATGAAATTAACCATCTAAATATATTTTCGAATTCTTCGGAAACTGTTAGGAAATCTTTCAATTTTCTAAAGCTTTGATGTTATTTTACTCTATGGGTACAGATACAATGATCGCTTATCCCGAAATCTGCAAGTATGATTATATCGTAGACTATGTTTAGTTAAAGATCAACCAGAGCGGGCGTAAAGGCGTAAAGTGTTACACTGTGGCGTTATGATGTTTACGATAAGACTGTGTGATAGTCCCGTTCTAATAAATCAAAATAAATAATCAACTGTCGAGGCGGTGGTTGATAGTATTGTGCATAAAATGATAGTTTCTGACCACCACTCTAAAGCAAACTTTTCTTTTTCAATTTTTGAACAATTAAGTAGAAATTAAGGAATAATTTTTTGTAGATGATATGTTTCTTTGACTCCTTTATTATAAATTTTAAAATGTTGATGCCAGTTTTGGAAATTTGCATAATAGCCTAGTATTAAAAAAAAACCAAAGTACTCCTCGAGTGACCTAGTTTACATTATTGAAGGTTGCATTCGAATATTTTAATAATTGATAATTATTGATTGAATAAATGATAATGCGCTTGGGCTGAAACAGTCTGTATAGATTTATCATTAATCAGGAAAATGTCCATTATTAAAACTACCAGTACATCAAATGCAGAGCTCCAAAACTGACTACATCAGAGGTTCCCAAACTTTCTCATTTCGCGGGCACCTACATGTTTTATATTTTGTTTCTGCGCACAAAAATTAAAATAAACGCAATCTGAGAGTCACAATGTATTCATTGATTCATACAGAAGAATATATTTTAATATTCTAGTCTAGCAAAATAGGCAAGTCTAGCAGAATGGCAAGTAAGTTAATGTGATGGGAGAGCTTGATGATCTCCACACAAATTTTCAAAGCGCGGAATAAGACTTGACACTGCCACTCTCATTTGTTGTTTCATATTGATATTTTAACGATATTTGCTCTTTATTACAGCTACGGCTGAAAATGAGAAGGAAGAAGTTGCAAAGGGAATGAGATTTGCGATAGCTTTTGCACTTAGAGCTGGATATTCATATTTGATAGAGTTCAATGTGATTCTCTTCTTCTTGCTATCTGATTACTGGTGAAGCTCCTCAATTAATTTTACAACTATTCTATGGAAAAATAATAAAAAGTAAGATTGAAGATAAATCAATTTTCATTATCCAAATTGTTGTCCGTAATTGAATTTAATAAACAGAATGAATGTTGTAATTGTACTTGTTACCATTGGCAACAAGTTCTCGATGCTAATTACATCACATTCTGTCTAATTCCATATCAATTATAATATCAGCGTCATATAATAAATGTACAACTAGTTTATTAATCAAACGGAGTGATAGTTTTACGAAGTGTTGTATCAGAAAACAATAAGGAACCCCATTTTTCTTTGTTGTATTAATTCTTGTTATAAATCGAGAAGAAGTCTGTTGACACCAGTCAACCACGCATGCAATAAATTGTTCAATTTCAATTCAACGAAATAATTTTCAATTGAATTACTATTGTTCTAAGTTAAACATATAGTTTTCAAAAACGTAATCTGATAAGAACTTTTTGTCATTTTCTGATAAGTTAAGCATGAACAGCTTAGAAATCAGTAACAATTATTTTCTCAGAATCTGTTACCCTTTCCAAATCACTATCCACTTCAATAAATAGTTTTTAATAGGAGCAAATAAAATCGTCACTAATCTTATCTGCAAGCACTGTATTTGGATAATTTTAACTACAAACATAGAATCCAATTTTAAGTGGCGAATTACTGTTTAATTGCATATGGTGATTCCGAATTTGTTCTTAAATAGAATTTTCCACGATCTTCTATAGTTATGTTACCACCAACATCAATAGTCTTTCCATTACTACATGAACCAGCTAAGAATGTGGCATAATCATCACATTGTGTAGCAATCATTCCACCGTATCTCAACGCATCAATAAAATATTCGTAGCTTCTATGATGACTGCAAAACACTAAAATTAAGAGCCAAAGTCAATGAGAATTCATTAATGATTGAACATCCTAATTCACCATCAAATGTTTTTTCACAACCAGGCTGTAAGAGTGTACCACCATTTGGGTATACATCTGCAGTACCACAAGTTAGAGCAAACCCAAACACACCATCATCTGTATGAATAACAAATACGACCTCAGCATCGGTTTCATCTAAACGTTCCCGATTTGATTTAAAATAGAATCCGGGACCAGCTGGTTCTAAACCTGTGATTCTGGTCAATGACTGGCCTGAAGAAAAACGACATTATTCTTTTTGCCTTAATAAAAGAAAGACTATATACCAAGTAGCTCTTGTACTGATGCCCCAAGACAACCAGCTACTTGCCCACCCAAGGAATGACCAATTATTTGAATTCTATCCAATGAGATGCCGGTAGTTTGCATAAGTTTTACAATATAATTCGCAATATAATCACCTAAATTTATATTAAATTATTGAACATTCTTTTAAGTATCACTTTGTATTTACCAATATCTTTAACACTTTCAACGGAAAATGGATAAAATAGATTAGCTGGTTTCGTCCAATCAACTTGAACAACATTATAAACTGCATCAGTTTTTGATAGATATGCCTCAGTTAATTTCGGATACCATTCTGTTTTGTACGTTTCTGTCCAACCATGTATTAAAAAAACAATAATGGAATTATCGTCAAACGGCATTGAAGCTTGATCATAAGTGAAATGCAGTCCACTTTGATTTTGTGTGAAAAGGTAATAGCTAACGTCACTTTCGTTATAAGCTGTAAAATTATTTAAGTAGATTCGGTATTTATTTAGAAGAAAGTGGTTCTTACCTTTCTGAGCTTCAAGGTGTGATACTGAAATTATTAAGAAAACTAGATACGGCAACATCTTTAACTAATCAAATTTTCCGGCACAATATTTATTAACTTGATGACAAATAAAATTGAAATTTGAACAATATCTAAAAATTCGTAATTCTCTTAGGAAAATTTACATATAATATCAAGTTATTATAATTGCTGACAAGGCAAATGAGTATTACCTACCGTTTTAATAAATGGCAATAATTATTTAAAACTAATTAGATAGTCAGATAGATTATCATTATCACTATTATCATCTAAAGAATTATATCAATAATGAAATCGATCATTCGAATAGTTTAGACCTTTTTTAAAGATATAAGGTATAAAATAAAAAAAATATAAAGATAAGATAATTATCAACAATATTTGCAGGAAAGTTGTACAAAACTTAACTGATAAATTAATTTAGCTTGTCTTAGCATTCATATTTCTTACAATTCATGAATTTTACCTAATAATTATGCAAAGAACAAAAAAAATCGCACGAAAACTGACGAAAGCAGTTGAAGACTGTCTCAGTATAATAATCGTTGTGTTATGTTCCAATCTTTATAACTAACCGATCCAAATTTCTTCATTGATTTCCTGTATTTGGTCCTATTGTGCCTCAGAGAGACTGAGCTAATTAACCATCAGATATTGCTTTGATGTACGAATAAGACACATGGGTTAAATTTTCCATATTTCCCGATTAGCTAGAAACTTTGTAGGGCCATGGGTCTTTCTAATATCCGCAACTGTACACGTTTTTGGGACTTTTATTTCTCTTGCCTAACGGCTAATGGGAGATCTCGAAGCCGTCCACACTTAGAAAAAACACCCTGTATACTATAAATTATAGTTATGGCGATACTCTTTATAGTTCGTTTGGACTGGAACTATGCCAGATGTCGATAAATTTAGTAGTAACAAAACGATTATTATTATTATTATAATTATTATTGCTTTATAACTTATCTAAGTAGTTATCATTATGCATCATTTCTAAATAATTATTAATATTATTATTTATTGGTCAATAAGGTTTCCTTAAACATTCGATATTTAACGGCCCAATAAAAGTAAGTTCATGGGCCATGTCTTGACTTTAACTACTCTTGGCCGATAATTAGTTGCCATTGCTGGACCTGTGTTATCAGCCCGTCGGTTAACCATTCATTAGCCATTAATAGTTGCCATCACAGTGCCATTAATATAAGTCGATGGCCCAACAATGGACTGTTACAATGGCATTCTTCAAATCTTGTATGGGTTGGGGAGAAAATTAAATATTTTGTTTTTCTATTGTACTATTAATAAAACTGGACGATGTTATTTTCCAAATTTCCAGAAAGTCACTCAATTAATCTGTTGGTGACTTATCGGAGCCTGTTTCTCTTATTGTGACAATAATAGAAGAAGAAGGCTTATGACAATAAGTACCAAATCGAGTCCTAAAACTAATCGAATTTGCTCTCGTGGTTATTGCAATTAAGAAACACACCTAGTCTAAGAAAAATTAAAGAAAACTGCTCCTAAATTCATGGAAAATTTCTTGAATTTTAAATGAATCAAATCAAAAACGTGAATAATTAAGAAATTCTATGCTTTATTTCTATTAATTATTATTAAATTACTACTATATAATATTATCGATGTAACATTCTGCGTAATTTAATTTCTTTCTTATAATGAACGAATCCTAAGATGAAAACAATTGTAGCAAATACTAAACCATACAATCTAATAATAAAAGCACCATATAGTTATAGATCAAAAAGCGTTGAAACAGTTACATTTTCATTTCACTACCGGATCTAACCTTAGTTTACTTTTTAATGTTAGAAGATTCATATCCTCCTGGGACGCAGCCTTGTTTTTCATTGAATAGAGTAATCATACTTCGACATATAATTGAAAATACATTAACAAACATCTTTTCTTAGTAAATTTTTTTTATTTTCCTTTTAGTTACAAACGAAAAAAAATAATTTTAAACTAAAAAAAATGAATGTTAGCAAATGCAACATTTTTTGAAACTTAAGCGTAAATACTAAAAAATATATAAAAATGTTCACTAAATCATTTATGAAACTCTTTAAGACAGTTTCTATTTCCAGTTATGCACAAAAATGCATTGCATGTGTCACAAGAAAACTTGGTTTTCTTGTTACATTTATAATATTTACATCTCACGGAATTTTTTTAATCTGAAGCAATTTCTGGAAATCAAAAAACTGTTGTATCTTTCGAGGTAAAGTGTGGAAATGTTTTTGATCTCTGCGGTATAGAATCTATGAATTTGCCATTGCAAGGTCAAAGAAATGAACGATTACTCTAAGGGTGCGCACATGTCCAAGATATCTCACTGCGATACCTCGCTGCCTGGATGCCTCGCTGCTTACATAGATACCTCGATGTCAGATCAAAACCATGTATTCAAATGGGAGTGTGCATAGCGAAGATGTTTTCTGCGCTACATAGCGGTCTACATAGGGGTTCAAAGCGAGACTTGAAGGTCGACATCCTTGTATCCATGTGGGCTTGACTGTGATTGGTCAAATTACATTTGACATTCGATTTTAAAATCAACATCATAATACCTATTACTTAAATTATTAATTAAATTTATGTCATACGTATAAGGATATTAATGAACCATTAATAGATATCAAAACGATCGCATTAATAAGCAAATAATAATTGTTTACTTGACGACGGGCAGTTATAAAAATGTGATCATAACCTCAATTTTTCAGATGAAGAAAAATTACAAAAAAAAAACAAAAATGAATTTAAATTGCTTCTTTTACTTATGATATGAATGCATCACGGGCGTTATTTGCCTCATAACGCTCTTGGTACATTAATGACTACAATAAATATTAATTTAATATTTATAATCACGTTCTCGAAAACGGCTCTAACGATTTCGATCAAAGTTGGAATATAGTGGTTTATGGGGGCAAAAAATTCATCTAGCTAGGTCTCATATCCGGGAAAATCCGTTTTCTCCGTAAAAAACACATTCTTTTGCGTTATATCTTTTTTTAGGAATTTAAAATCATGGGCTGCGAATGGTGTCGATAGGGAGATGCGTTTCTTTTTATATTATTAGTTGAACATTTCTGATTGAATTTTATTCTTGTTAATTTAATTTAATTTTTGAAAAAGTAGGTGACTGTGTTCGACACATCGAAAATTCCAGTTAACGAAGTTCGACTGTAATTAATTAATAATAATGTACCGTCCGATTCGGCAATATTGTTAATTTTCAAAAATATCAATTCCCACGTTTATTTATAAATTAATTATTTATTATAGTCATTAATGTACCAAGAGCGTTATGAGGCAAATAACGCCCGTGATGCATTCATATCATAAGTAAAAGAAGCAATTTAAATTCATTTTTGTTTTTTTTTTGTAATTTTTCTTCATCTGAAAAATTGAGGTTATGATCACATTTTTATAACTGCCCGTCGTCAAGTAAACAATTATTATTTGCTTATTAATGCGATCGTTTTGATATCTATTAATGGTTCATTAATATCCTTATACGTATGACATAAATTTAATTAATAATTTAAGTAATAGGTATTATGATGTTGATTTTAAAATCGAATGTCAAATGTAATTTGACCAATCACAGTCAAGCCCACATGGATACAAGGATGTCGACCTTCAAGTCTCGCTTTGAACCCCTATGTAGACCGCTATGTAGCGCAGAAAACATCTTCGCTATGCACACTCCCATTTGAATACATGGTTTTGATCTGGCATCGAGGTATCTATGTAAGCAGCGAGGCATCCAGGCAGCGAGGTATCGCAGTGAGATATCTTGGACATGTGCGCACCCTTACAGTCCATTTTTTTGACCTGGCCTGAATTCGGTAATAGCTAATCATGCGGTCTATCAAATCAATCTCTCCCATAAAGTCATTGTATTTTGCAACAGGATGTGGTCTTGGAACCTGAATGTATTTTGAGTCTTTCTTAAACCACCTTTTACACTCATTAGCAGGTTGGGTACCTAGAGCCGTTGATGCCAAAAGAACAGATTTTAGATCGTACCATTACACAACCACTATTTTGCCATCCAGTCTTACACATTGTTCGGAGGCTCCACGACCGATCCTGGCCATCATTTAATTGGAAGTTAGGTATACTGCCGCTGGTACTCGAGATTTCATAATCGTGCCCGTACAATACATTTCACGTTCATGAAGATATTCCAAAAGTGGGATTGTTGTGAAATATCGATCACAATATACATGTGTCCCAGAAGATAGTGTACTTACTAGGCGAACGACAGCAGAAGGTCCGATACCTAGGTTTTTAATTGTATCATCCGGAAAAGTGTTTTTACCTTGATACAATTCAAAATCTACAACAAGACCATCGGGAGCAGCACAAACAAAATTTTCTAAGACCTCTGGATTGGGCTTTCCTCTAACGCACTGTTTCATTCGACAAGTACCCGTAAATGGTATCATCTGTTCATCTACCGCGACAACTTGTTCTCTGGGTAATTGCAAACATCCTTTTCTTACTGTTTCCATGATAGGACGTACTTTCCAAAATTTATCACCCAAACGTTCCGGTTGTGAGATGTCACCATCAACAACAACTTTTAAATCACTTCGTATGGAAAAAAAAACCTATCCCTTGTCATGACATCCGCTATAGCTACTACTCTTGTTGTTTTTGCCCAATACATTCTAATCCTTGGATATTTTAGGCAAGACATTAGACAAATTATTCCGAAAAAATGTTTGATCTCAATAAGAGATATTCTAAGCGATACTCCTTTTTCTTCAGCATACCTTGCATTTGTACAATCACACACATTTTGGAAAAAGTCATCATCAAAGTACATGGATAAATACACTTGCGCTGTCCAAACACAACGGAGTTCACTATTGTTTTCGATACATGATGGACGTTCAAAATTTGGAGGTGTGAAAAGTCCGTCTCTTTTCCAGAACAAACGATGTTTTGATGCTCTCAAGTGTTTTAAGAGCAAACACTAAGGGGAATCGTATCTTCAACGTCCTCGTCACTGGTCACCAATTCATCACCTATTTCTTCTCCATCTTCTTCTAGTCTATCAATTAAATTCTCTAGAATATGAATTTCTGCCTCATCATCAGACATCTGAACATCAGAGTCATCATCTGCAATCAGATTTAATATCTGCTCCAATCGTTCACCTTCTTCTTCAGGTCGAAGCACTCTTTTGTGGGAAAAATTGCTAAGAATATGGAAATTAATTAAAAATTTTCATGAGATAAACCTGATGTTCATTTAAATGGACGTAAACAATTTAGATAAATAAACACGTCAAATAAACATTTTATTATAATAGCATTATTTACTCCAGTTCATTAAACATAACTAAGTAATATTATTTACCTAAATCATTATAAATTGCAAAAAAAGACAATACATACCATCGATACGATCCGCCAGTGAGGACGCCATTATTGCAGTCAACAAATAACTGATACTAAAACAAGTTTTGATGCTTAACCCAACAAAATTCGTGTAGATGACAGCACATCGTGTCCCCTACGATGTCCCTTAAGCTGTGTAAATATAAAACTAATGCAACAGATATGAAAAAACTGTCAGGTCCATTTAAATGGACGTTGGATCCCAGGAGGATATAGTATTCAATAAGACTATAGTATTTTCATCAAAATTTCTAACTAGCTGACCCGTCGAACTTCGTACCACCTAACAATCAATGAATGTCGTGTTAACTTTTAGCTAAAGTTTATTTAGGATTTTATTATCGTAAAAGAATGAATAAAGAAAACGAAAATTCAATAAAAATACAAAAATCAATTATTTCAATGGCGTGTCAGTAAGATATTTGCTTTATTGAAGCTACGTATTTTGCTGCATGAGTTTCACTCGGGTTTATTCTCTTCATTGAAGCATATTGTGATATATGACATTCTTCGTTTTGTTATCGCATACAATTGACCATGAGAAAAACATCCATTTCCTAGATTTAGACTACAAACACTCGAAGGTTAGTCTTGTGATTTGATAATCGTCATGGCGAATGCAAGACGAATCGGAAATTGAATTCGTTTAAACTCAAAGAGTATATAGGTTGTAATCATCGCAATCCTCCGAATGAGAACTACCTCACCTTTGAATTTTCCTTTGAATATCGCCAAGTGAATCACATTGATCATTAATTTTGTTTGTTGGTTGATTTAGATTTCGAAGTATAATGACTACCGAGCCAACCTTCTGTTGTGAATTGTACAGTGTTAAGCCAGGAGTTAAAAAATTCAGTGGGATAGTTGGTGGCTTCGTCGTCAGTTGCTTTATGGTCAATAGATATGAGTGAATGCAGAGTACCAACGATTTGATTCTGAATTAGGAAGTTTAAATCATCCACAGCTTTGTTCTTAGCCGCCACAATTGCTCGCTTACTCAACCATTGCTTTTTTATGGTCTTTTGATGAGACGAAATTGCAAACATTCGAAGAAAATGAAATCAATCTGCTCGATTCGTCGACAGGAACACGGTCATTACCGATAGTCAACAATTCCTCGGAGAAACCTTCAGCATATGGATCGTTCAGCAATGCAACTCTCATGTTTGATTCCAACTGAAGTATATTCACATGGCGCCACACATTTGATGCTTTGGGGCCAGCATTTATTGCATTGTCAGCAGTCGACAGTGGAATGACTGGCAATGTTTGGCGGAAATCATAAAAACCTGTCCCTTTCCAATATAAAATTTCCTAGCACCGAAGAATAGCTAACGAGGACATGTTAGTATCTTCAGGTTCTAACTAGAATTTAATTTAAAAAATTTTCAAAACTTGTAAGATCCTAACTAGCACCTAAGAACACAAAAGTGTATAATTCAAATCTAAACAGCACTAATTATAGCATTAATTATTTAAATTTTACAGTAAATTTGCATTTACTGTATTTATTTGAGCTTATAACTCATTAGCATTGGAAACGAATCTAAAAGAATATTTTTCTTAAAACGTACAATTATTTGGAAAAAGAAATTCAAAGTCAACGTTGCACAACGTAACTCTGTATGGTCGAACATCGTGATTCCCCAAATACATATTTATTAAATGTGGGTTAAGCCCGACGCATCCACCAATTTTAAACAAACAGTGATGCTGCTCTTGTTACTGAGCGCTTTTATTTGTCAACTAGGTATAGTGAAAATTTTCAGCTGAGAGATCGACTTTTTAATACCTAAGATTACAAGATTACCTAACAATACAGTCGGTGACAAAAGAATTGATAGATTACCCCGTTGTAAATCTCTTAAAAATGTGGTTTTTGAAAATAACCGGATGGGTTTTGTGAAATTTACACTAAGAGACTTTTGCGCGGATTTTAGGAGAGACCAGACTTTTACAGAGTGTGAATGCAACGAGAGACCTAGAGACTTTCACACAGACTTTTACAAAGACGTTTGGAGAGACTTGTCTGCGGATTTGTCTCTTGTCGCATTCAGATTAGAGAGACAAATCCGTACGAATGAAGTCTGCGCGAAAAAAGGAGAGACCGACGGTGTCTGCTCAAAATAGCAGAGCAAGTTTCTCTAAAAATCTGTGAGTCTAATCTTTCTAGTCTGAACGCAAATTATTTACGAGAGACCAAAGACAATTCACGGTTACTCTAAAATTGTCGATTATAAGGATGAAATATATATTCTTCTCTTTCTTTTGGAGAGACGTGAGGTCCCTCGGAATGTTGAAAAATGGTTTCCGAACATACATAACCATCTGCATTGCTATCCAATGCGGAGCAAATACATCTTTTACTCAACAGACCACCTCTACAATGTAACAAAATTACAATAAGCAAATCGCTGGCTTGCAAATTGATTAATTACCGAAAGAAGTGCTGCGATATTAGCGGATTAAGGACCAGATTCACTCCTGCTACTAAAGCAGCATCGTTCTCACCACATCTGATAGATCGGTAACCGATATCAAGCGCATGTAGATAACTACTACAAGCTGCATCAGTTGTATGGGAAAATCCTTGCAATTTTAAAAAATAACTGACTCTATGCGACAGCATTGATCTGTTCAATCTGCAAAAATGCAAAGTACTCATTGGCTTTCATATTAACAACACTAAGAGAAGCATGTATCACCCTGTAAAAGGAAAGTATTGTTGTTTCAATGGTTCGAAAAATAACACCTGCTCAGTTTCTGAGGATGTTGCAGCAACAAACACACCGGTTCTAGTACCTTCCAATTCAGATAGATTATATAGATAGATTATATAGATAGATATATAGATAGATTATATCCAGCATCCATAATGGCTGCTGTAGCTTGTTCCAACAACATACGCAACAATGGATCCATTGAGGCAGCTTGTCTATAATGCACACCTATTGAATTCCGTTAATGATTATTCAGGAATTGCAAATTTTAATTTGTTGAATTTTTAATTTTCCGGACGTCAAAGTAATACATTGTATCAAAGTAAAATTCAAATTTATTTATGAATAAATTTGAGAAATGTAAACATCATTTAAATTTATATTTCCTTGACCTTACCTACGGTATTCTAAAGTACAAATTTCATCTGTTAAGGGCGAATTTGTTTGGCAGAGGGTTCCAGTCAAGTTTTCACACATCTTTCTCTGATCGTCGTCTTAATCACACTGCCTCGTCACATCAGTCTAATAACAATTGTACAATAAATCCATCAATTTATCATAAATATAATAATTAATTCTTTTCGTTTTATTCATTGATATGTCTGCTACTTTAATATATTTCATTAATATTCTCATACCGTGATGAATTTTGTTAATCAATATAAGTATAATAATACTTAAATGAAAAAACACGTGACTGAAAAAGGTCTTGATGTTGTTTAAATTTGGTTTTGTTAATATAACGTTTGTGGCTGATGATGAGCATTGCTCGAAACTAGTACCACAAGAAATTAATAAAATAAAAGGATAGATCTGTTACTAAACTTATTTCATTTAACTATAAGATTAAACAGTTGATCTACAAATTTTCCATTAATTTTTCAATATTTCAATCAATTTATAATATTATTCATAAACTATTAATAAAAATATTATTACTATCAATTATTATAATATTATTAGTAAAATTAATCTGTCTATCAGTTTATTTCTTGTCCTACATGTTCCGCCTATGAAACGGTATTTCTTACTCGAAAGCGATGTCATTTTAACAGCATATTTGACCACCTGTTTTGCCACTATCGTTGAAAATCGTTTGCCGTATTTGTAGTAAAATATAGGTATTTGTTTAACATTGTATTCCTGTGTTCCACTCGGCTGTTGGTTAATTCGAACCAGTGATGTTACGGCATCAAATTTAGAGTGAAATAAATTCTCTGGTTATAAAGCAAAATGCAAAACTTTAAAAAAGCTGCGACATTCGCTTCTTGGATACAATGAGGAGCAATCAAGAATTTTATATACAATCCGAATCGAGTATTAGGTTGCATTGAATACCAAATTACTCAACATTTCTTATTCAAATTTAAAAAATATGCACAGGTATTGTATGTAAATATTGGCAAAATCTGCAGGATTACATATATAAACTATTGGAGATTTTTATTTGACTCAGTTTTTGGTTGATATTGAAAGACCAAAATTTAGAGTACAAAATGAGTGGCAAGAATGATCAGAGAACTTTCCATACAGATCCAAGAGTTAATGCTGGTCGAGCTTTTGCTCGACCGCCACCCGGTGAAGACGTTGTTATCACAGGTACCGTAGCAGAAATTTGAATTTTTCTTGAAATACTATCAAAATGTTTGGCATATTTAAAGGTATGGCTGGGAAATTTCCTGAATGCGATAGTGTTAATGAGCTACGTGATGCTCTCTATAATAAAACCAATCTGATAAGCAATGATAATCGGCGATGGACCATTGAACATCCAGAAATGGTCAAAAGTACTGGGAAACTATTAAACATTGATAAATTCGATTGTGGCTACTTTGGTAAGTACATTTGCTTCATTTGTTTTTTTCTCAAATTGTGGGTAGCTTACCAGAAAATGCAAAATAATTTTAAATAAATCACTGAAGAGTTCATTATATGTTTAAACATATCCAAATGCTTCACATAGATTTGAAAACTTGACTGGAACCCTCTGCCAAACAAATTCGCCCTTAACAGGTGGAATTTCCACTTTAGAATACCGTAGGTAAGGTCAAGGAAATATAAATTCAATATAATGTTTACCTTTTTCAAATTTATTCATAAACAAAAATGAATTTTACTTTGATACAATGTATTACTTTGACGACCGAAAAATTAAAAATTCAACAAATTAAAATTTGCAATTCCTGAATAATCATTAACGGAATTCAATAGGTGTGCATTATAGACAAGCTGCCTCAATGGATCCATTGTTGCGTATGTTGTTGGAACAAGCTACAGCAGCCATTATGGATGCTGGATATAATCTATCTGAATTGGAAGGTACTAGAACCGGTGTGTTTGTTGCTGCAACATCCTCAGAAACTGAGCAGGTGTTATTTTTCGAACCATTGAAACAACAATACTTTCCTTTTACAGGGTGATACATGCTTCTCTTAGTGTTGTTAATATGAAAGCCAATGAGAACTTTGCATTTTTTTGCAGATTGAACAGATCAATGCTGCCGCATAGAGTCAGTTATTTTTTAAAATTGCAAGGATTTTCCCATACAACTGATGCAGCTTGTAGTAGTTATCTACATGCGCTTGATATCGCTTACCGATCTATCAGATGTGGTGAGAACGATGCTGCTTTAGTAGCAGGAGTGAATCTGGTCCTTAATCCGCTAATATCGCAGCAATTCTTTCGGTAATTAATTAATTTTCATGCCATCGATCTGCTTATTGTAATTTTGTTACGTTGTAGAAGTGGTATGTTGAGTAAAAGAGGCATTTGCTCTGCATTCGATAGCAATGCTGATGGTTATGTACGTGCGGAAGCCATTGGAGCACTGTTTCTGCAAAAATCTAAATATGCCAGACGTATTTATGCACAACTTGTGCATGTCAAAATCAATAGTAACGGTTTTAATCCAGAAGGAATTAAATCTCCATTTAGTGACCAACAAATAACACTATTCCGTGAAGTTCTCGAGGAATGTGAAGTGAATCCCGACGATTTGACCTTTTTGGAAGCACATGGAACAGGCAAACTAACCATACTTAACTATTACGAATACAGTTTTGATTATTATCGAATTTCTACAGGAACAATTGCTGGGGATTTCGAAGAAGTGAAGGCTATAGATGCGGTATTTGCTAAGAATCGTACAACACCTTTATTGATCGGTTCAGTAAAATCGAATGTTGGTCATAGTGAACCAGCCTCTGGTCTTACATCGATAATAAAATTAATCTTCGCAATGGAGTACGGAATGATTCCGCCAAACATTAATTTTACAACAGGTCGACCCGATATTGAGGCTATCAAAAGTGGACGGATTAAAGTAGTGTCCGAACCAACACCATTACCAGATAATAAAGGAATCTTTGGAGTGAATAATTTTGGATTTGGTGGGGCCAATGGTCAAGCAATATTAAAATGGAATACCAAAACAAAAACCAACCATGGTCTAGTATCAGACGATTTACCAAGATTGGTATGTGTAAGTGGTAGAACTGAGGAGGCAGTTTGTACACTTTTAGACGCTTTGGCCACATATAAATTGGATCAAGAGTACATCCGATTGTACCATCAGGTGTTTAGCAAAATTTTCAACAATCATCTGTACAGCGGCTACACAATTGTGACAAAAACTGAAGAAATTCAAAGATGCATTTACAACAGTAAAGACATAAGACAACCAGTCTATATCGTTTTTGGTAGCTTCTCTAATAACTGGAGGAAGGTTTATGATGATTTAAAAGAGTTTCCAACTTTTGCTCAATCTTGGCAGAACATAAATGATGTTTTGATCAAGAAAAATCTGATGAATTTGGCAAACGTGGGCAAAATGCAAACTCAAAAATCTAGGTTTGATGAGACCATTGCTAAGCTAGCAATACAAATTTGTCTTGTTGACATGTTAAAACTGTTGGATATTCAACCGGAAGGTACCTTAGGTATTGGTTTTGGAGAATTTGTTTGTGGATATTTTGAAGATTGCTTAACGTTAGAAGAGACCATTACTAGTGTCTACGAATTCGTGACAATGTACTCTTATGATGCCACTGTTGATGATTTGGCTTCCTATTTTGTCTGTTTAATGGAAAAAGAGGTAAGTTTCACGTATAGCGAAATTTTTGCCGATTACCTGGACGATTTGTTTATAGTTGGAACAACTACCGAACCAAGTAAATATTGCACAGATACATCAGGAAGGCGTAATCCTTAGCGGCAAGAAGGAAAGTTTAGAGCAGTTTGTTAATAATTTGGAAAATCAAGGTGTTACAGTTAAAAAAGTCAATTGTTCCGGTCTAAATTTCCAAAATAATATTCCTAGTAAGACAAAATTAGTAAAAAGCCTATCCCAAATATTGACAAAACCAAAATTCCGCCCTCCAAGATGGTTATCAACGAGTGACAAAAAACTAGCTTCAGCTGAATTTTTCTGGGAGTCAATCAGTGAAGCATTTGTTCCGCCGAAATATCTGCCCAATCGTTTTACAAATCCAATAATTTTTGAAATTGGTAGAAATAGACAATTGTTTGCAAGTTCCAATAAAGCCACCATTATTAACTTTGAAGATATACATTCAAAAAATGGTGCTTTCTTATTGCTCGAGAATTTAGGGAAGTTGTACATTTCGGGTTGTTGTATGGATCTAGCACAGATCTATCCGAAAGTCGAATATCCAGTCAGCAGATCAACACCAAACATCTCATCATTCATAAAATGGGACCATTCAATCGTATGGCCTAAAAAAGATTTTGAACCAAAGAGGTCCTCCAGCAGAGACGAGATGCGGGCATCAGTTGATATAAGCTTGGATGATTACACTTATATAACTGGTCATAATATAGATGGTAATGAAACACTTTTATTACATTCCTTTGTCTTCTAAGTCCTTCAAAATTTTAGGCAGAAACTTATTCCCGGCAACTGGCTATCTGTACCTAGTCTGGCAATTGTTGGCGGCAAGAATGAGAGATGATTTCAGAAAAATGAAAGTAGTGTTTAAGGACTGTCACTTTTTGAGGGCCACCGCTATTCCTAAAGGTCACAAATTAGAAATGAATGTAACTCAAAAGTCGGCGTACGGGAAATTTGAGGTAAGTTGCGTGCAATGTTAAATAAAACCAGAAAAAAAGACGCAAAGAACTTTTAGGTGTTGGAGAAAAATACTCTTGTTGTGTCTGGTAAAGTAATGTTAATGAACAAAACTGAGGACCATCAATTCAACATTTTGCCCGATATCTCATCGAATGAGTATTCAATTACGATGTCAGTTAAAGATGTTTACAAGGAGTTACGTTTACGGGGCTACAATTACAAGTAAATAATTTCAAATGTATAGTAGAACGTCGATTATCCGAACTAATTGGGACAGAGGGGTGTTCGGATAACGAAATGTTCGGATAATCAAAAAAAAAAAATTTAACAAAAATATGTAGGTATACATATATTAACGAAAAATTAATCATACAAAAAACAAAACAAAAACATTCTAAATTGTCTGTATGTATGTACATCTACGTAGGAGAAAAATAATCAACAATTGTTTTTTGAACAAAATTTGTTTGCCGTTTATTGGGAGCTAAATATATTATTCTTTTCCACAGAAGAAGTTGCGTTGTACAGCTTTCATCTTGTTGTTCATACCAAGCCAAAGCCATTTCAAGTACTACAAACGCTGCGTCATGAGTTGGTCCATTCTCGTTCTCTTCTACACCATCAACTTCTTCATCTTCACGTAGAACTTGATCTTCATCTTGTACAGCTGAAAGAATTTCATCTTCATTTAACATATGAAATCCAAGATCGTTGTCACTCTGTAGCCACATTTCTGCATCATTTCGCTCACATTCTGAAAACCAGGAATTTCTTGAAAGAGGTTTTTTCAACAGAGTTTATTACAGTTTCCTCATTTTGTTTTTCTTTCCCCAACAATTTATTCCAAGCTTTTTTAAGATTGTCTTGTGTCAGCATAATCCTTGAATCATCTAACATATCACCGCAGTCTTTAAGATTCAGTTTTTGTGAAAAAATTACAGCAGCTTCTTCATCTTCTGCTAGAAATAGAGAACTTGTTTTTTTGTAAACTCTCTTTAATTTTTCTATAACACCCTGATCCATAGGTTGGAGGCAAGTAGACGATTTTAAAATTTTCATCGACATCATTCAATGTTAAAAGAATTACTTTTCCTGTTTTTTGTTGTTCTTCTCTAAACTTTTTTGCGGATGGAATAAAGTTATTGGTGAACCAGTCCAAAAATACCTCACTGTTCATCCAAGCATTTTTTTGAAACTTATACTGCAAGGAGTAGACTTAATGTTTTAGCGGCAATGAATTTGTTCCTGTGGCATTTGAACACACCATAATGCTGACCTTAAAATCTGGAGTTGATATTTCTTGCTTACAAGCGAGGGATTTGCGTGGTAATCATTTCCAATTGAGACGCGTTTCATCGGCATTGTATACAGCATCTGGTGAATATCTTTCTCTCTTCAATCCAAAAATGTTTCTTTAAAATTTTCGACTGCAGAGACGTCACCAGATAAGGACTCGCCTTGAACTTCTCAAATACCATGCCTGGATTTGAAAAATTTCAACCAACCGCTGCTGGCTTTAAATTCGGGAGGGCTGCTGTTTAATTCCAGCGCTTTTTCACATAATAAAGGCCCGGAAATAGGGTGCCCCTTGCTTCTCCGCTCTACAAACCATAAATAAATCGCTTCTTCTAATTTTTTCTACTTGCTTCTATCTTGACTATCACACTTTGACACAAAACTCAAAATTGATTCTTTTTTATTTTTTATGTCCGTAATTGTAGCTTTTCCCACATTAAATATTTTTGTTAGAACAGATCCAGTCTCTCCATTTTCGAGTCGTTTTATAATTTGTACTTTTTCCTCCAAAGACAAAACTTTATGTTTTCGTTTCGTTGTCGTTGCCATTATGACGACGTCGATTCAATGCGAAATGCAGTGGCAAACTGCAATGAATTGCGTGAATTCTGAATGTCTCGACTTCGGTTTTGTTGCCTTTCTCGGAAGTGATTAAACTCTAAAGATAATTGTTTTACGCTGCCTGATTCGAATAACTGACTTTCCTGCTCAGTTCGGATAATCGACGTTTTACTGTATTTTCTTGAATAAAATATTTCAATTTTACAGGGGAGATTTCCGCAGTCTTATGGAATGCTCTACTGATGCGC
This sequence comes from Epicauta chinensis, assembly GCA_021725515.1. NCBI lineage: Eukaryota > Metazoa > Arthropoda > Insecta > Coleoptera > Meloidae > Epicauta > Epicauta chinensis. The sequence continues at coordinate 100,754 of JAEDXX010000239.1, forward strand.
GCTTCGGCAAGATTCGTTGGATTGACAATTGGGTCACTTTCATGGACAACATGCTACAAATGAGTATGCTACTGACGGATATACGTGGTCTGTACGTTCCAATTATTATTAAACAGCTCTCGATCGATGGTCCTGAACATATGCGCCATGTCCAAATGAGCGGTGAAGAGCAACATTTGCCTGTATATCTGTACAGAGCAGGCAACGTTATCAAGTGAGCTACTTTATCGTGATGATAGTGTGGGAATTTTGAATATCATTTTATTTGGCAGATCCGGAGGTATAGAGATAAGGGGATTGAAAGTCAAAAGGATTAGTCGTAAGCGAGACCTGGCAGAACCAGTTTTGGAGAAATACCAGTTCGTACCATTGGAAGCAGAACTAGACATAAACAATGCCGTTCGGGTTAATATTCAGTTAGCATTAGAGAACGTACCAGTTTTAAGAGTGAAAGCCTTAGAAGTAATTGATGAAGCTTCCAATCCTATTTCGCAATTATTGGCGCCAATTATCTTTGACGCATTATCTGATTTACCATTGATCCAAGCCAATGTGTCCGTTTTTACGAAGCAACAGTTAGATTTGCCTCATATTATAGTGGAAAAACGTAGTTTAAGTGAAGAAAATGAATGCTACTTAATTGTTAGTACAAAGTTGACAAAACGACAAATGGTACTTGATCAAGCCATCAAAGCACTTTTGGATCGTGGTTATTTGATAAGTCGTGAATGCATTGATTTCAAGGCTTCCGAATTTTGCCATCCTCAGCTGAATATTTTGACAATTTATAAAAATTCTGGGGAGACATTGGTGTTGTGTCAAAAATTGAAACCAAACAATAGCGTACCATTAGCGATCAATGTTGAGGATACGGACACGTTTACATGGCTACCTAAACTCAAAGACGCTTTGAGAAAAACTAAGGATGTCCTGATTTATTCACATAATAATCAACAGAGTGGTATTTTAGGTTTGATAAATTGTATTCGTAAGGAGCCGAATACTCAGAATACACGTGCTGTGTTCATTAACGACTCGAAAGCACCTCAATTCAATCAAAACGATCAATTTTACAAGTAACAATTGGAAAAACTGCTTGGCATTAATGTTTACCAAAATGGAAAATGGGGTACTTATAGACATTTGAAAATTGCCCAACTAAACGAGATCGAATGCGAACATTGCATCGGTAATACTTTAGTCAAAGGTGACTTAACCAGTCTGAGATGGATTCAAGGACCGCTCAAGTTTAATACTGAGCTAAAACCTGGAAATACGCTGGTTCATGTAAGAGAAGTTAAAACTTTTTTGTTGTAACCCTCAAAAGTTGTTTGCCATAGGTTTACTACTCCTCACTCAACTTTGTGGATATTATGATAGCATCTGGTAGGATATATGCTGAGGGTGCACCGAGATACCTTGAGGAGTTCTCACAAGGTCGAGAATTCGTTGGACGTGATTCTAAGTAAGTAATCTTGATTACCTGGAACACTTTGTTTCATTTCATTTTTGGCCTTTAGTGGACGAAGAGTAATGGGTTTAACCGCTCGCTCAGCATTATCCAATCTATTGGCACTGGATTCAAGATGGGTTTGGCCTGTACCTGACCACTGGAGTATGGAAGACGCTGCTACCGTACCTATGGTTTATGGTACACTTATATACGCGTTCTTCATAGTAATGTATAAAATAGCAAAACTATATTACTTAATAAGAAGTTTTTACAGAGATCATCACTGAGGCCCGGAAGTAGTGTCTTGATCCATTCTGGTAGTGGAGGTATTGGACAGGCCGCAATTAATTTATGTTTATATTACGGTTGTAAAGTTTTGACAACGGTCGGTACTCAGGAGAAACGTGAATTTTTAAAGAAACGTTTCCCAAAATTAACCGGTAAGTTAAGCAGCTTATTCCGTGAAGCATTACTATGTCAACATATGTTTTATTTGCAGATAATGTGATTGGGAATTCACGTGACACAAGTTTCGAAGAAATGGTCTATCGTGAAACTCACGGTCGTGGAGTTGATTACATTTTGAATTCATTGGCTGAAGAGAAATTGGTAGCTTCAGTACGTTGTTTGGCTAACGGCGGACATTTCTTGGAGATTGGTAAATTTGACCTGGAAAGTGATCACTCTTTAGACTTGTTATTATTGGAAAAAGGCGCCACTTATAGTGGTGTCATGTTGGATCATCTAGACGATCCGGTGCGTATAATAGAACTAGGTCAGCTTCTTCAAGAAGGCATTGCAAATGGTTCCATACAACCTTTGACAAGAATAGTTTTTGAAAAGGAAGAACTGGAGAAAGCCTTCTTATATATGACATCCGGTAAGCATATTGGAAAAGTTATGATTAAAATACGCGATGAGGAAGAACAAAAGATTATTGAACCATTACCTACCACAATGCGGGGAGTGCCGAGGTGTGTGACAATTGAATTTCTCATTTTATGCATAGCATATCTCTACTAAGCCTTATTTTAGATATCGGTGTAATCCAGATAAAACTGCTATAATTTTGGGAGGCTTAGGTGGGTGTGGTTTAGAACTAGCCGATTGGTTGGTACTTCGAGGGGCCAGAAAATTGGTACTAACCTCAAGATCAGGTATTAAAACTGGCTATCAAGCCTAGCGACTAAGGCATGTCTTGCTTTTAAAGTCACAATACAAAATTATTCATTTGACTTTTATAGAATTTGGGAATCTTACGGTGTCAAAATACAAATTTCGAAAGCCGATATAACGACTAAATCAGGATGTCAAGAACTGATTAGTGAAGCAACACAATTAGGTGCTATTGAATCAATCTTCAATTTGGCTGTAGTATTGAAAGATGCAATTTTGGAGAACCAAACCGAAGAGAGTTTCAAAATATCATTTGCTCCGAAAGCGTATGCCATTCGTTATTTAGATGAAATCACTCGCCAACAATGTCCCGAATTACGCAATTTTGTTGTCTTCTCTTCAGTGTCGTGTGGACGAGGTAATGGTGGTCAAACGAATTACGGAATGTCAAACAGTGTCATGGAACGAATCTGTGAAAAACGTAAAGTGGAAGGTTATCCAGCATTGGCAATCGAATGGGGTGCTATTGGTGATGTCGGTTTAGTTGCTGAGATGCAAGATGAAGATAAAATTTTGGAAATTGGTGGCACCCTACAGCAACGTATTGCTAGTTGCTTGGAAGTCATGGATACCTTCTTAATCCAAGACGATCCAGTTGTATCAAGTATTGTAGTGGCTATTAAGAAGAGTGGTGGTGGTGTTGGTGAGACAGTTGTAGAAACGGTTTCAGCAATTGTGGGCATCTCAGATGTTAAAACGGTTAGTCAGTATGCAACTTTAGCTGAATTAGGCATGGATTCAATGAATGGAGTGGAAATCAAGCAGACTTTAGAACGAGAATTTCAAATTATTCTAAGTCCACACGAAATAAAGGGCATGACATTTTCTAAATTGTATGAAATCCAAGATACATCGTCGGATGTTAATGAAGTCAAAACTACAATCTCTAATGATTCTACACAAACTTTACAAATGCTCATTTCGCAGATAATTGACGAAATTGTTACAAAATCTGAATTAATCGAGCTTCAAACTTTATCTAATCAAAGCCAAGCCAATTCATCAAAAATTCTGCTATTGCCAGGTATTGAGGGTATCGCTAAGACCCTTTTACCGCTTAGCAAAAATTTACAAAGTCGTACAATCGCTGCTCAATACTGTATGGTGGATTTTATGGAAACTATCCAGGAAATGGCTGAAGATCTATTGCCGGTAAATAATAATAGACTTCCAGTCAAAACACATGTCTTATTGCTATTTCTGTTTAAAGAAAATTTTAGAAACGTTAAAGGAAACCAAATCTTTCCATATTGTTGCGTATTCTTTTGGTACTATTGTAAGTATTGAAATTGCTCGATTATTGGAAGCCAAAGGCTACAATGGTAATTTAATCTGTGTGGATGGTGGTCCTGATCTTTTCCAACAACTCATATCGGTACTACTTGGCTCTGATGATAGTGATGAAGGAGCGTTTCAAACTGCTTTTCTATGTTATATAATGTCGATGTACATAAAACAGGAGATTGTTAATAGAAATCAGGTAACGATGTTTCAAGTTTTTGTTTCGATCGTACCTATTTAAAAATCTCAAAATTCTAGGAAGCTATTGCGAAATGTAAATCATATAATGAGCGTCTTGATATTATGGAACGACTTGTTCCAGCAGATTCACCCTTCCTAGCAAGCGACTTACGGAAGATGTTCTTATCACTTTATAATAGAACAGTAGCTGTACGCAACTATAAGCCAGTGATTAAGTTGAAGAAAACAAATATCACATTATTTAAGCCAACTATGGTGACTACACATGACTTAAGTGATGATTATGGATTGTCGATGTACTGTGTACGTACTATTAATGTTAAAGTATTCAATGGCAACCATTTTACAATGTTAGAAGATCGAAAGTTGGCAGAAGCCATCGATTTATGGGCTTATGATACTAATTGTAAGTAATTGTGAAAAAGAAAAATGTACCATTTGTAAATTGTGACATTAAAATTAAAGAAGTGAGCATTAGAACGTGTTTTGATTCCCTTTACTGTGTTTCTCCTATGAATTTGTATGTATGTATTCTTTGCCATAGCCACCGATATGGGGTGGCCAATGAGGGTGGTTTACTTCCTCTCTGTTTCTATATCTATTATATTATGGTATCTACTAAAAATACCATAACCTTAGGGGATGCCTGCTGATGGTTTATTGAAAGGGACCGCGTGTGTGTTCGTTTTTTTTGCCCTGTAATATACATAGTAGATAACCAGTCTAGAGCTCGCAGGTTTGTTGAGTGTGCATTTGGCATGCTGGCTAACAAATGGAGAATTTTCCACAGAGCTTTCAATGTTTCCAAAGAACCTGCCAAAGGTGTAGTCAAGGCTATTGTTATTTTACATAATTTGGTTCGAAAAAGAGATGGTTTGCGTTCAAGTGATATGTATGTTGGTGCACACATACACAAGGACTACAAAATATACCCCAAGGCATATGTGTTAGGGGTGGAAGACAAGCAAATGATGTACGAGATGATTTTGCAAAATACTTTATGACTTCGACAGGATCGTTACCTTGGCAAATGGCAGAAAATAGTACACACGTGTAAAACTACTTTAAAAAAATAAAACATAAATAAAATTGAAAGCCTTACCCGCTTGTAAGTTTTCATAATTTTCTATTAGAAAATTATAAATTTCCGACCATGCGTTTCCTTTTTTTATTCGGTCTTTATAATCATCACATGTTTTGTCCCATATACAGGGGCTTTGTTCAATTAATTCAATAAGATCCAGAGGATCATACGTATATTTAATTTTTTTCGACATGATAAACGTCTTGCAACAGTGTTCGATTGGTACTGAACGCATTGTTACAATAATCGGTCGGTAGTGTGAAAACAACCATACACTTGTAGGAGTTTTTACAAGGGTAGCAATAAAATATTGCGCGATATCTGTAGATCAAATGGTCTGTATTTGCGATGTATCGCTATTGCCACCATACCATTAATCCCGTCACGTACGTGCGAAAGCTGGTGATTTAAAAGTATGTATTTTTGATTGCAATATTGCGGCGTTTTATTGCTAGCAATATATTGCCCCGTGTGAAAACGCTCTAAGTCTGGTATTTTTATGTAATAGGGGACTTTACATTAAGAGACTTTTACGCGGATTTTAAGAGAGACCAGACTTTTACAGAGACAAGTCTCTTAGTGTGAATGCAACGAGAGACCTAGAGACTTTCACACTGGCTTTTACAAAGACATTTGGAGAGACTTGTCTGCGGATTTGTCTCTTGTCGCCTTCAGACTAGAGTGTCAAATCCGTACGAATGAAGTCTGCACGAAAAAAGGAGAGTGTCTGCGCAAAATAGCAGAGACAAGTCTCTTGAAAAATCCGTGAGAGAGACTTAAGGTCTCTTGGAATGTTGAAAAGTTTTTTACAGAGACCACGGACTTTTCTCTTATGGATGCTATTGTTTACTCTAAAACAACCCTGATCGGTTTAAAATTCATCAATTAAATTTTTAGCGACTGCAATTCAAAAATATAAAATGAAATCAATTAATTGTGACGATAAATGGTAGTCACAATAATAAAATGGAACTATTGTTGCCATAATTGTTATTGCTTTTATTAAAACAGAAAGAATAAAACCCTTGCCGCTTTTGAAATATTATTGGAATGTACTACAGTAAAAATATACGGAAAATACGTCTCAAACAAGGGAATAATAATAATAAGTTTCAATTTCTTCGCGTAAAAAATTATTTAAAAAATTAAGAAAATCAAATTATAAACCATCGAAATTAAGTAATTGAATTTAAAACACTAATTTTCAAATACAATCCAATACTGGATCTTGCGCAATGCTAGACAAATTGTCTCGGTAAAAATCTCACGAATCTTATTTTACGTGTAAACGCGTGATTTTGGGGGAGACCAGAGACCGAGACGACAGAGGCCACAAACTTTTGTGCGTGGTACGGGGAACAGGCAAACCCGGGAGTACTCGAGCCACGAATGACTGAGCGCCGGTCATCCGTTAATTACCGTAACCACGGCTCGCACTCCAGCAACCCCTGCAGGGCGTGACAGCGGTACGTTGTGCGAGGACTCGTGGCCGGGGGGCTTGCCTTAGTTGGCCGGCCTGCGAGGACAAACCCTCTATAAGAAAGGCAATGGAAAATGCTAGAACCCTGTGGGGCACCAGGCGCACCTCACAGTATTAATGCCCTCCCCCTGGTACGGGCGCACTGCCAGGGGGTGATTGTGTTTTCGTCCCATTGCGTGGGAACAGTCATGAGTCTGTCAACAATTATAAACAAAAATGGAGCTGCTGGGGATGATCGACCCAGTTCCATCAATCTAGATCAACACAGGGTGCAGCGGAGCTACTCCGTAGGTGACACACCTAAAAAGCGGAAGGTGTCTGACAGGTCAAGAGAGGACCTGGAATTCGTAATCAGGAAAGAGCGTGCGGAGGTCTTTAGCCTTATTGAGGCCATTAAAGGCTTCACAAGACAGATTGGGGAGCTGGAGGAGATAATAACAACGAACAAGAATACGAAAATAGAAATTAGGGATGTGGCAGGGAGGATGAGAAGGACAGCCACCACCTTCAACCGCCAGATGAAGTGGCTGGAGGAGCATCGATATGAACCGACTGTAGGGGCGTCGAAAGAAGTAGGTGTCCAAGCAGCCACACAGATAGAATGTATGCTTGCGCTGCGGGGAGGGAGGTCACAAAGCACAGGAGTGCGAGGCCAACGAGGCCAAGTGCTACGTGTGTGGTGTGACAGCCTCGTGAGGCTGTCCTGTGTACAAGAAGTGTGTTGAGGGAATGCTAGTGAGGTCCCTTAAAAAATAGTAATGAAAGTATTGCAGACCAACTCCAATAGGAGTGGGGCAGCAATGGAGTTGCTTTGGAAGACAGTGGAAGAGGAAAGAGTGGATGTGGGCATAGTCTCTGAACCCAATCTTCGGACTGTTGGTAGAGGAGGCTGGCATGCAGACCCAAGCATGAGTGTTGCCGTAAGGGTTTTCCAATCGGTAAACCCTATGAAACGGTGGGGATGTGGTGATGGATTCGTATGGATTGAATGGGAAAAATGGGTCTTGTACGGGTGCTACATTTCGCCCAACACAACGTTGGACCGGTTTGTGGCATTTCTGCATGAGCTGAGGACCAGCATGAAAAACTGGTCCAAAGAGATTGTACTTGCATTATCTATCTTTTCTTATGAAACATTGTTCTTTACAAATAGTGTCCGAACTACTCCGAACGTAGAGAAGCAGTGGACCAGTTGAACTGCTACGGCGAAAAATCAGGTGCCTAGTTGTACCGAATTTCTATGAAATTCTGGTCGCTCTCTCTCTCTCATTCTTTAAAAATGGCTCCTCAGAGACAACAAACTGATTGATGATTCCAACATAGGAAATTTTTAAAAACAATTAAAAAAAACATATATATAAACACATCTATGTACATACATACATAAAAATAACTACGCCAATGGTGCATTTCGAGCGTTGTAAATCTCGCCAAATGACCTTCAATCCGCTCTTCAAATTTGGATTAAATTATTCAATTTGGAATAATCGATTTTAATTTACCAATATTCTTAATACTTTCAACGGCAAATGTTGGCTTCGACCAATCAACTTGAACAACATTATAAATTGCATCAGTATTTGATCGATATGCCCCCGTTAATTCACGGTACCATTCTTTTTCATGTAATTCTGTCGAACCGTGTTTCTTTGGCTCCTTTATTATAAATTTTAAAATGGTGATGTCATTTTTGTAAATTTACAGAACAGCCTAGTATTTAAAAAAATCAAACTACTCCTCGGATGACCTAGTTTACATTATTGAAGGTTGCATTCGAAAATTTTAATAATTGAAGAAGCTATGAAGCTGGGCGCTTGGGGTGAAACGGTCTGTATAGATTTATCATTTAATCATGTAAATGTCCATTGCTAAAACTACCAGTACGTCAAATGCAGATCTCCCGAACTGACTACATCAGAGCTTCCCAAACTATCTCATTTCGCGGCGCACTTAGGGAACGTTCAAATATTACGTAACCTTTTTTTTGAAAATTTTTTTCTTACAAAATGATGTATCAGCAAGAAAATTAGGAACCTGATTTCTCTTTGTTGTATTCATTCTTGTTAAAAACCGTAAAGAAGCCTGTTGACACCAGTCAACCACGCGCATAGCCAATTGTTCAATTTCAGTTCAATTAAATAATTTTCAATTGAATTACTAGTGCTCTAAGTTAAACATATAGTTTTCAAAAATGTAATCTGATATGAACTTTTTGTTATTTTCTGATAAGTTAATCATGAATAGCTTAGAAACCACATCTATTCAGGGCAAAGATTTTCATTCCCTAGTGTTAATTAATTGTCCCGAAAAGAGGTAAAAATTCAATTTAGATCCGATTTTCCGTCTTTTACCTTCGTTCATCCGTAAAATTGGAGGAGATTAATTGTTGATAAGAATTATAAGCATTTCGCTTCATAGGTATATATTTTTAGAAGTAGATAAAATCACCAGTAACAATTATTTTATCAGAATCTGTTACCCTTTCCAAATGACTATCTACTTCAATAAATAGTTTTTAATAGGAGCAAATAAAATCGTCACTAATCTTATCTGCAAGCACTGTATTTGGATAATTTTAACTACAAACATAGAATCCAATTTTACGTGGCGAATTACTGTTTAATTGCATATGGTGATTCCGAATTTGTTCTTAAATAGAATTTTCCACGATCTTCTATAGTTATGTTACCACCGACATCAATAGTCTTTCCATTACTACATGAACCAGCTAAGAATGTGGCATAATCAGCACATTCTGTAGCTATCATCCCACCGTATCTCAACGCATCAATAAAATATTCGTAACTTCTATGATGACTGCAAAACACTGAAATTAAGAGCCCAAGTCAATGGGACTTCATTAATGATTAAGTATCCTAATTCACAATCAGATGTTGTTTCACAACCAGGCTGTAAGGCTTTACCACCATTTGGGTACACATCTGTAGTACCACAAGGTAGAGGAAATCCATCATTACCGTCATCTGTATGAATAACAAGTACAACATCAGCATCGGTTTCATCTAAACGTTCCCGAGTTGATTTAGAAGCGAATAAAGGACCGGCCGGATCTAAACCTGTAACTCTAGTCAAGGATTGACCTTAAGTTGAATAATGTTACTTGTTCTTAGTAAAAGGAAAGAAATTCTCTCTGTACCAAGAAGCTCTTGCACTGATGCCCCAAGACAACCAGCTACTTGCCCACCCAAGGAATGACCGATTATATGAATTCTATCCAATGAGATGCCGGTAGTTTGCATAAGTTTTACAATGTAATTCGCAATATAATCACCTAAATTTGTAATAAATTATTGAAAATTCTTGGAAGTATCAATTTGTATTTACCAATATCTTTGACACTTTCAAAGGCCAATTGATAAGTTTGATTAGCTGGTTTCCACCAATCAACTTGAACAACATTGTAAACTGCATCAGTTTTTGATAGATGTGCCTCAGTTAATTTCGGATACCATTCTGTTTTGTATGATTCTGTCCAACCATGTATTAAAAAAACAATAATGGAATTATCATCAAACGGCATTGAAGTTTGATCATAAGTGAAATGCAGTCCACTTTGATTTTGTGTGAAAAGATAATAGCTAACGTCACTTTCGTTATAAGCTGTAAAATTGTTTAAGTAGAGTCGGTATTTATTCAAAAGAAAGTGGTTCTTACCTTTCTGAGCTTCAAGGTGTGATACTGAAATAATTAAGAAAACTAGATACGGCAACATCTTTAACTGATCAAGTTATTGTAATTACTGACAAGGCAAACAAGTATTACCCCTTTAATATATGGCAATAATTATTTAAGACTAATCAGATATTTAGATAGATTATCATTATTATCATTATCATCATAAGAATTATAATATAAATAATGAAATCGATCATTCGAATAGTTTAGAATTTAGACCTTTTTTAAAGATATAAGGTATAAAATAAAAAAATATAAAGATAAGATAATTTACCAACAATATTTGCAGGAAAGTTTTACAAAACTTGACTGATAAATTAATTTAGCTTGTCTTAGCATTCATATTTCTTACAATTTATGCATTTTACCTAATAATTATGCAAAGATCATTAAAAAAAATCCCACGAAAACTGACAAAAGCAGTTGAAGATTGTCTCAGTATAATAATTGATGTGTAATGTTCCAATCTTTATAACTGACGGATATTTTTCGAATTTTCTTCATTGATTTTTTGTATTAGGTCCTATTGTGCCTCAGAGAGACTGAGCTAATTAACTATCAGATATGGTAAAATTAGTAATCACTTGAAAGATAAAGATCTACATAAATGAGAAGACACACTATGCGATTAAGGAGAGTTTCCATTATTTTCCATTTAAATTTAGTAAATATGCAATCCACCATACAAGAAAATTTTTCTTAGAGACACAATAAGGATGATTTATGATAGGCAAAGGTCTCCTGTAATTTGAACAAAACCGCAATGTTAAATGCTAGTGCTGTAAAATGTTTTAAAATATTAACAAAATAGGCTATATACGATAGATGCTTAGGTAAATATGGCGATGCTTTTTATAGTTCGTTTGGACAAGAACTACGCAAGATGTTGATATCAAAGAATCTAACAAATTAATATTATTCGAGGGATGTTTTCAGCAGTATACATTCAGCTTACTTCAGTTCTTCAAAGGACATAGTAGTAACTGTAGGGTACAGTCAAAGAACAGGGAATGTCACAGTTATTTTTTTTTTTTTAATTTTATACTGGAAATATATCTTTAGTATTTCCATTCACAGTCACTAGTTTTTACAAACACTCAACAAATGTCGCTAAAAAGACGTTTTTGTTTATGCCCGAAGCGAAAATAACTGGGAATGTCCATGACATTCCGGTAGAGAAAAAGCACCTAAACAGAACACTAAATATAAGAAATGAAATCCCCATGTTAAACGTTGGCAACAGCCGCCATTTTGTTGGGTGGCATTATGACACAACTACGCATGCGTGAAATTTTTGCATCTTCTCTCTTTGTCTTTCTTCTCTATCTTATACATATTAGATATTTCAGGACTCAAATTAAAACAAAAACTAAAAATGTACATAATATATTCAGTTAATCACTTCATCGGCTATAAAATAAAATACAATAATAATAAGGCGTGCAATGCACTTAAGTCTATTTCAGAATAATTTGCAAATTTTGTCTATGAAAAATTCTTGCTGTATAATAATCATTATTCAATGTCTTAGAGGCTTTTTTAAAGCTCTTCTGCACAATTAAACCAAAGGGATTTAATAACTAAGGTGTCAAAAACGTTAATTATTCAAACTGTTGCTGCATAGACTTAATCGCTAGCTCTTGAATGCTCTATTTTATAAAAATATTCTTAATTAATGGTTTTAACTAATCTAAGGTTATATTCAATTAATCGTCATATACCACTAAGACTTTCGATGTGATGCACAGATCAATTCCAATTCTCAAAGAAAAGCTTGTGATGTGACACAGGCCATAACAATTTCAATGTGGTGTATCCATTTTTTCACGCCTTAAACCTGAAATACAATAAAACGAGATAGAATTTAACTCTTAGATAATTGTATTCTTCTAAAAATTTATCTTACCATAGATTGATAAAGAATAAAACACTAAAATTTCATTATTAAATTGAATCAATTTATATAACTAATTTACATCAACTCAACTATGACGCTTGACAAGACAAGACAATGGACAAAAAGCACCAATCAACCCAACTGTTGTTTGGCGGGACTTTCAATAGCAAGCCAATCAGCTCTGCGATGCCAGTGCTGCAAATGCGCGCGCTCTCTGTCGTTTCTTGATTTTGACTCTTTCGTCAAACAACCAATCAGATCTCATATGCCCTGACTTTTGTTCAAGGTTAGTGCTGTTGCTCATCTGCCAATCCTGATTTCACCCCCATGGCCGCAATGTTAATTTGGAATTACTGTTGAAGTGTAGTGCAATGTAATGAGTTCGAAGTGTTGAGTTTGGTATTTTGTTATTGAGTTCGTTTTCAGTAAAATGGCTATATTCTTCTTGGTAGGTTCCATTCATAATAATATTTAATACTTAGTTTATTTATTTCACTGCATATAACCGTATACGAAAAATGCGACGTTGCCATATATGTACATATAAAGTATATGGGAGTGGAAAATTAAAGTCAATTTACACGGGAACAGTAACTAAAGCAAGTCACTAAAATTTAGTAAATTACCATTTAGTACTTGACTACACCGCAGTTTATCTAGCCCTGTCTAGGGTGTCCATAAGTCGGGAGCCTAAATCCGGGACGGTGTTTTAAATCTTTTATAATGATGATGTAAGGGGGGGAGTAAACTTTAGATAGATTTCTATATTTGTTCTAATAAATTATGCAGATGAAGGATAGAGTTTATTTTCAAACAATTATTTGTTCAATTATTATTATTTCTCTTTATTAAAAATGTAGTTTGCAGAACCTTTTACAACACTTAAAAGTCCCTTGTTGTTCTTTATTTTCTCGCTAAATTCCTTTCAATTTAAATCGCGTAAATTAAAAACACAAGTAATTATTGCATTTACTGTACTTATTTCTAAACGATTCCTTTCGTCTGTCCATTGGATACCAATTGTCAAAAATACTCTTTCACAAGCTGCATTGTGGTCTGGTATTCAAAATAAATAAAAACACAGTTTTTTAAGTTCGCTTTTCTGTTCATCAAATTCAATTTTCTGAAACACTGTCATCCATTTTTCTCACAGCTCATTGAATTGCAATCATTATTTTCAGATTGCTGATTTAAAATCTTTTTAATTATAAATTGTTCATATATTAAGGTTTCATCGAATATGCTATTAATGTCTTTAAATGAAATTATCGATTTTTCGACATCTTCCCATGTTGCGATAGTTTTTAATTCCATCCATGTTAAAAAAATAGAATTGCTTTAACGGCATTTTCCAATTGTCCAAATATGATCTCGCTGTTGAATAAAAGTGAAACACTTCATTTGTAAATTTTTCAATGTCTGCTTCCTAAGTTAGATTTGTGTAATAATTCCTTGGTTTTAATTGGAAGATACCTATGTGAGATTTTACAGTGTATCAGATCAATCATTACTTCGACAATACTTCTAACTTCTAGAACTGCGATGTCGGACGGCATGAAACTTAGAAAGCTATGTAGAGTCCACAAATAAGCTTCTCCCAGAGAATTGTTAAGAAATTGTTCAATGAAAACGGGACATTTTTCTTCAGATTTAAAAAAAGATTTCAAACCTTCAAAGATTTTTAAAACTGGTTCAATAGCAGGAAAAAGAGTCAACGATCGAGTTTTAGAATGTGAGAGTAACTTTTTATATTCAATGTCTACAAAGGCACAGAATTCTTTTAATCGTTCTGTTCGAACCGTAAATGTATGAAAGTATGAACATATTTTGATAATAACCAATTCTACATCAACACTAGCTTTCCTGCTGCTGTTTGAGCGGTATTATGAATGATGTGCGCCATACAACCGACATCTCTAAAATTAGGATTTCATGACGATTTGAGGAAAGCAAAAATATTCTTGTGCCCTTTTCTGTGAATGCCTCCGAAATTTGTGTTCGTATTGTCAGCTCAAAATGTAATGCATTTTTCTAAGGGGATTTTATTTTCTTTTAATGAAGACAAAATAAAATTTATAACAGTTTCTGCCGTTTCGTCCGCTAGAGATTCAATTTTTACAAGTTTTATTTGAATGAGAAGGGAGGGGCTTCTCATTAAAAAAATGTAATAAGAGTGGAAATATTTTTTCGGATTTATGATTGGACGCATCAGTAGATATGCCAAAAAAGTCACATCCTTTAATTTCTTTTAATAATTCGACTAGTGTGTACGGAGCTAAAACGTTTTTCACCAGAGCAATGGTTTTCATTTTACCATTAGATATTTACTTAGCAATTATCGAATTGTCAAATAAATATTTTTCAAGACTGGTGATGCAATAGGCACTTGTAAACGATTGGTGGTGTTTAATTATATGAAAAGCCATTGTTAGTTCCACTAATGTTATTTTTTTCTGTTCAGCTGTATTTTCTTTGATAAAAAATTGCTGCAACTTTGATGAAGATGTGGTTGCTACAAATTTGGATGAGTGTTTCTGTGATGCTATGTGAACGTTAATATCTGATTTTCCACTGTGGCTAATGTTAACATAACTGGAGCATGCTTTACATTCGATTTCATAATCAGACCTTCCTTTTTTAATAAGCCTTCGTTCTTTTCCAAATTCTTCTTTATAAATGGACTAAAGGAAGGATACATTTTTAAAGAAAATGAACGATCATTTACCTAATAAATAAAGATAAACTTATTACTTGTTAATATCATAACAAGTTATTATTTCACTCACAAAGAACTACCGTCTTTCGTAAAAATACGTTAAAATCAGAACGTGAGATTTAAATACTAAACTACTGTGATTTGATTGGTTCTCGCCCCCACTCACTCAGATATTGGAGTGTAGTGTTGATGTTCAGCTTCAAAAACAGTGTATGGCTAAAAAACAGGACATTTCAGCGTCCCGAATTTTTTTTGGGACGCCGGGACAGGAAGTGCAAATCCGGGACAAATCCCGGAAAATCGGGAAGTATGGTCACCCTAGCCTTGTCTAGTCGTGAATAAAAATGGCGCCTATGGAACAAAGACGGATTACCAAAGACATTGTATGTATAGACACCATAACATGACTTCTATTTCAAGCACAGAACAATAAACATAAGAAATGAAACCCCCTTGTTAAATGTATGGAGGGTAGAAGTAAGGAGCACAATCTCCATGCTACAAAAGTGGCCCTCAAATTGCAGCAAATTAGGATAGCGTTGGAGTTCCAGTTGACCGTTTTTAAATAAAGCACCAAATCAGTTGAATTTTGTACTCAAGATAGATAAGGTAAGGATAGTGTCCGCTTTATAATGGCGCCATTTTCAAAGCTAGAAATCGATAAATTTTATAAATAAAAAATAACTCCAAAACACTAATAGATTTATAAAAAATAATCAACGAGTGGCCTATAGTAATTGTAATGATAATTATAACAGGAAGAGTGGGTAGATTGATTTTTCATCAAATTTAATTTAATTCTAATTAAATAAAATGAATAGTTATCAGTAAAGGGCGGATTGAAGGTCATCTGGTGAGATTTTCAACGCTCGAAATGCACCATTGGCGTAATTATTTTTTAATTCATATATTTACATAGATTTATAAGAAAAGACACCTAGAACAAATCAACAAAAATGTGTTCATGATTTTAAAGTTTTTTTTTATTTTTGTCAAAAATTGTTTTTTAAAATTTTCTATGTTAGAATTCCATAGAAATGCAGTACAACTAGGCACCTGTTTTTTCGCCGTAACGTCACGACGTCACGGTAGCAGTTCAACTGCTGCACTGCTTCTCTGCGTTCGGACACTATTTGTAAAGAAAAGCGTCTGACAAGAAAAGATAGACTATACAAGTACAACAGCTGTAGCCAATACGCTCTATACTAATTTGGGAGGAGACTACAATTTGCCTTGTTCCATATTGGAGCTGATATCCGCCCATTAGTTATTAGTTAATAAAAACAACGAAATTTTAAATAATGATAAGTTTTTTATTTGCACATAAAATTATTATAAATGTTTTCAATTATAACAAAATAAAAAAAAAGTAAAGGCAACTTCATAAAAAAAACATTACAGATAAAAATTCGGAATAAATACTAATACAGAAGTTTAAACATAGATAAACTCAGCATCCACATGTGTTCGTGTGTAAACATAATATTTTAAATATAATAACAATTTTAACTTAATAATTTAGCATTTTTCCGATCCATTTTTGTTTTAATACGGGCTGAATCATAATGCTTAATCTCCGCAGTAGCTAGAAAATGAGCCCTTAACACTATATACAAATCAATAGTCTTTTTTGTCAACTCTTTGACGTGTTCACAGCATCCAATAGTTAGTATTTCTCTTTTTCTCATCTCCTCAAAAACATCATCGATAGTGTGAATATTAATTTTAGATTTACGTATTACTCGCAGAACACACGCTTCTATCTGTGTTGTTAACATAAATAATTCATTAGTAGCATAACAACACAGTTTTGGCGTTTAATTATTATTTTTTTAATCTTCGCGTGATATAGCCGGCGATGTATGCCTAAAGTGACCATTTTTTGTCAAAGCGGAACCATTTTGTGTCAAAGCGGAACGCGCACAGAATTTTGTATATATATGTTACGTACCAAGCCGGAAATTGTACAATTCGCGCACCGTACAGTGATTTTTGTTCCGAGCGCGAAGTGTATAGACTACTTTGTACTAAGTACGATTTACCGGACTTGGTATTACGAGTTTTGTACTGTGCGGGTTATGTACAATTTATATGTACCGAGCTGTTAATTTCAACCTTTCAGCCAACTTGGTACAGTAATTATTGTACAATCCCCGAATGAGGAGTCGCCTGACTATCTGAAGGCTTTTTATTATTATTATTATTATTATTATTATTATTATTAATATTTAATATCCTGTCTGATAAATCCTGCTGCTCCGACACTCGCAGGCAATCAGACAGTGTGGTCATAGAGAGATAGCCACTCCATACGTCCGTCTGGTTAGTGACTATCGACCAAATTCATTTGCCTGAGTAACCTAAGAGACCCCAAAATGACTGCCTTCTGCATCTGCATTGCCAGTGCTTCAGCAGACGATGAACATGCTGCAATTTTCTTCAGATCTTCTACGAAAGTATTCCTGATCCCTCCCAGGACTCCGATGACTAGTACAACAATTGAAACCGAATGTTGCGGATACAACTTCCGCAACTCATATTGCAGTTCTTTATACTTATTCCGTTTTTCCCCTTCCTTGATTATTATATTCGTCTCAGCTGGGGCAGAAAACTCGATTACATATATCTTTTTGCTTGCTTTATCGAGGAGAACTATGTCGGGTTTATTGGCCTGTAGTTGTTTTGTTGTTGAAAAACTGAAGTTCCAGTAAATACGGCACCTGCCATTTTCTACAACCGATTCAATTTCCCTGGATATGTAGGGCAGTTGATGAGACTTATCAACGCCATACCAGTGTCTAAGATGATAATATAGGACGCGCAAGGCCGCATTATGCCGATGTATATAAGATGTCAAAGCATGAACGGTACAAGCTGAGAGCAAATGCATGAGCGTTTCTGGCTCTTTTCCACATGCTCTACATTTAGTACTAGATAATTCTGTAAAGCGACTGCGGTATACGAGTGTATTGATGACACCATCCTGGCATCCAAACAAATATCCCTCGGTCTCTGACTTGAGATTCGCCGACCTAAGGAAGCCAAATGTGAGCTTTCTGGATAAATCCAACTCGCTCACATTCCGGTAAAACACTCCATGCTGAGGTTTTTCTATATGTTGTTGATATAGTTTTTGTTGTTCCGCTGTCTTAATAACAGCTTTTAATCTTGGGATATCTAGGTTTAATATATTTGGTGGTAAGTTATTCCGTTGGTTGTTCACATCGTTGAAGTTCAGTTCCAAGCCAAAGTCCTCCGCTGCACTCATTGCTGCCTTAAAAAGAAATGCTCCCACTCCAGCTCTCTCGTGGTTTACAACCATCTCCAAAAGGAAGTCCTGATCTCTTAGAATTCTACACGCCAATCCAATAACCAGTCTATTATGCAGACATTCCAAGCTTAATAGACCCCTTCCACCCTGCTGTCGTGGCAGATATATTCTCGACACAGAGTATCGCGGATGAAGACTTCTATTCAGATGCATTATTTTGCGTGTGATGACATCTAATCCTCGCAACTCATTCTTAGACCATTTTACCACCCCGAAAGAATAGAGAAGCACTGGAACAGCAAGCATATTAGTAGCTGTAATCTTGTTACGTCCGGACAATTCCGATGACCAAATTTTCTTTAAACGCAGCTTATATTTGTTAAGGAGGTCGTTTTTGATGCTAGTGGTGTCCTGCAAACGATTTTGTGGGATACCTAAATAATTATATGTTTCTCCAATAGCAAGGTGACATATGATGCTCCCATCTGAGAGCTCTATATTTTCCTGTTGTCCATCGCAACGTCCTTTTTTAAGCCTAATAACAGCGCATTTGTCCAACCCAAACTCCATCCCAACATCTCGTATGTATTGTTCAATCACTTTTAAAGACTGTTGGAGGTCTCGTTCTGTGCCAGCATAGATCTTAAGGTCATCCATATAGAACAAGTGCGTGACCTTGTGTTTGCGATTTCCTGGTGGGCCACAGGTATATCCACGGGTTTGACGCAGCGCAACTGAGAGAGGTAGTAGAGACACGCAGAACAGCAGTGGACTCAAAGAATCCCCCTGGAACACTCCTCTGCGGAAAATAATTGGCTGTGTCACAATTTTTTGTTGCCCTGTTGTTATGACAAATTTCGTTCTCCAAAGTTGCATCAGGTGTTGGATGCATTTAATTATGGGAGACGCTACTTGTAATTTCTGTAAAAGATACAGGATCAATTCGTGTGATGTCGTATCGAAGGCTTTGCGATAATCAATCCATGCCATGGATAGATTTCTTTTGTATTGCGTGGAATCCTGAATGATGCATCTATCTATCAACAAGTTTTCTTTGCAGCCTTCAGACTCTCTCCTCCCTCCCCGCTGCTCGCTGATGTCTTGGAGAATTGGTTTAATTGTGTTCACTATTCTGGTGTACAGTATACGGGTGAATACTTTGTAACAAGTGTTCAAACAAGTAATAGGTCTATAGTTTTTTGGGTCGGTTAGATCTCCCTTCTTTGGTATAAGCACCGTTCTGCCCTGTACAAGCCATCCAGGAATTGATTGTTCTTCGTTTAACCAGCTTGTGTATATTTTGGCTAGATGTTCATGTGTGCTGGTAAGCTTTTTCCACCAAAAGTTGTTAATGGCATCGGGTCCAGGTGCTGAAAAACTCCTGCATCCTTTTATGGCTTCAGATACCTCATCTATAGTGATAAGTTGATTTTGTTGATCAGGCTGGCGGTTCTGGTTGCAATATTTCACAAAAGATCCGAGAGCAGGAGTCCCCAAATTTAGAGGTTTGGTCTCTTCATAAATATCTCTCCAGAATGTAGTGACTTGTTCATCTGATGGAGGCGTCGCAGAAGCGGCTGTCTGCTCCCTTAGTAGGCGAGATGGTTGTACGCGGAACACATAGTTATCAGTTACTGAGCGCATTCGTTTGATGAGGCTTCTTTTTACAAAAACGAGAGCTCGTATTCGTTCTAAACTATGCTGCTTAATTGTAGCTAGTATTTCTTTTGATAGAGTATGATAAGTACGACGTAATGTGTAAGCAATTTTCCTGACTTTATTTGTAAATGGTCGCCGACTTATTATATATTCCATCACAGTCTGAATGCGAGATGCATGTTGTCTTGCCTCATGTATTCTCCTTGTGATTTTCTCTATGCGCTTCTTAGTTTTCTCAGTGGCTTTCGCCTTGCTATGTTCTTGGGGTAGCAATTCAGTAGCAATTTGATAAACAGCATTATTTAATGTCTCAATGTTGGTGTCCTCTGGGAGCTCATTACGGAGTCGTTCATCAACTGCTTTCAGATCTTGGGGCTTTATATATACTTTGCGATGGATGCTCGTGTTTCGTTCAGTAAGTACAGTTTCACAGACCCGGCGGATCAGTCCTTCAGTGCAAACCATCTCTACTGGTTCTATTTGTGGTTGTTCTCGTTGTGTTCGAACATATCCAGATCTTCGAAGGTATGCTACGTAATCTCTCAATCTCTGGCAACTAAAATCAGAATGTTCTGGGTGTTTTTGACACCAGAGGGTATGCATTCGCATCATATACCCTCTCTAATTCGGCATACTATCGTGATAACAGTCCAGCAGGTCATCTCGAAGCTCGTCAGTCCACTCTAAACGTCCATGTCCATTAGCAATATCGTTATATGTGGGCATCCGTCTGGCAGCTCCTCCACCTTGCCTATCGTCCCTATCCGAATGGGACGGGTTGTCAGGAGCTTTAACGTCATCTTTCGTAACAATGGGTACAACGAATTGAAGTGGGGTTGTTAACCCCACTCCTTTCGACGTCTCCGGTATTAAGTGGGCTACCGGGGTGATTTAAGCCCTATTGGATCACTCATGTTCGACGTGGTGCCTTGAAGCTCGCTGGCAGTACCGTCTTGCTTCGATGTGGTTTACGGTAGCAGCAATTAGCACTGCTGGGTACAGTGCCCTTGCCGGCCAGACTTTATTATTATTATTATTATTATTATTATTATTATTATTATTATTATCATTATTATTATTGAGCCCCGTAACTAACATGAATAGCAGAAAAACAAAAATTGAAATAACAAGAATAGAAAAATAGATATTTTTATTTTATTTAATGTAAACATAATTTAGCTGCACATACATCATTTATTTATTGGTACAGCCCATTGAATTATGGCAGCGAGAATTACACAGAACTCCTTTCTTCCTGCATAGACATCTTTTATTCAAACATTTTCTAGTGCATGAGCTTCGCACAAATCCTTGACCGCCAACTATTGATGCCTGTGAGTTTGCAGCTCGTAAAGATACTGATGCATCTGCCACTTCTTTGATTTCGACTGTATAGCTGCGATATAACTCCCTTTTTTGCTCCTATCTTGTTAAAGTTATCAGAAGTCACTTCCACACCTAAAACAAGATAATAAATATAAGAAAAAAAAGAAGATAATGCGATTTGAACGAAATTAGTATTTTCCACTCTAAACCATACCTATAAGGTTTCTGAGATCACCTTTGCTCCTGTTCATATCGGGTACTGGAATTGTTACAGTTGTTCCAAGTTGCAAGGGTGGATATTTGGAATCACTCTGTAATTCATACGTTTTGCTTGCTGCTGTAGTCCACTAACGGCTATCTGTTGATTTTTTTGGATGTTCAGATGCACTTTATTTAGTATTGACATTTCTTCTTCATTTAGTGACATTTCTTCAGTAGTTTGAACTTCTCTCTTCTCAATTTGGTCTGATTTTTCCGTTTCTTCATTTACTGACCTTTCTTCAGTAGTTTGGACTTCTCTCTCCTCAATTTGGTCTGATTTTTCCGTTTCTTCATTTACTGACGTTTCTTCAGTAGTTTGGACTTCTCTCTCCTCAATTTGGTCTGATTTTTCCGTTTCTTCATTTACTGACGTTTCTTCAGTGGTTTGGACTTCTCTCTCCTCAATTTGGTCTGATTTTTGCGTTTCTTCAATTACTGACACTTCTTCAGTAGTTTGGAGTTCTCTCTCCTCGATCTGCTCTGATTCCTCCGTTTCCTCAGAAATTTCATTTGTCGTTGGACCAAAAATTGTTTCTACATCCTCTTCTGAATTCAAGCTTTCAATGATAGAAGCTGGAAGAGTACTAGATGCTAGTCCTCATTTGGCTTTCCTCCCAAATAATGCTTCAAATGGCGATTGCTTGATTCCAGAATGGAGACTATTATTTTTTTGATACTGACTGAAACGCAAACCTTCACTCCATTGAGTTGAACCATTATCTATCATCCAAGCTCTTATCATTTCCTCCACATCCCGGTTGGCCCTTTCTACACTCGCCTGACTCTGAGAGTGGCGCGGTTTGCCATGGATAATTTTTAATTGGGGCCACATGACGGTCAATTCTTCTATGACAGAATTAACAAATTCTCGCCCGTTATCTGACTGGAGTATTGAAGGGGCACCAAAAATGCAAAAAATATTAATTAAATTATAACTAACCTCCGCTGCTGTTTTTGTTTTTAAAGGACGTAAAATTAAAAACTTGTTCAAGTGATCTTGATAGTTCATTATAAATTTAAAATTCCGGTCTTTAGACGATTGCATGTCTATTAAGTCCACTTGTCCACGTGAGTTAACTTCATTAAAAACCATTGGTTTCACAACAACTCCTTTTTTTGGATGAGATCTTTTTTTTGCACAAGTTTCACAGTGACTTAAGAAAAGTTGAATTATTTGACGTGGTTTATTTACGTTACGTTACGTTCTTACAGCATTATGTATTTTATGTAATCCACCATGACCGGTTTCAATATGTGCGTTTTCTTAAATTTCGAAGATTTCTCTATTGTGAACAAAGTATTTCACTTCATTATTAACACTTTTATTTAGAGGTATTATTAATTTTGTTGTTGTTCCTACCGTCAAAACATCATATCGTCGTAATCGTCTATAATCTAGAGACGTTTTCTTTTCTTTATTTTTTGCTTCCTTCACTTCGTTTATAAGCTGTCCATAATTTTCTTCACTTGCAATTGACACTGAATTATCCTTAAACATCAGTTGACTTAATTTTTTTTCAAAATTTTCAATAACTGCTGTACGAGTTGGCTGAAAGGTTGAAATTAACAGCTCGGTACGTATAAATTGTACTGAACCCGAACAGTACAAAACTCGTAATACCAAGTCCGGTAAATCGCACTTCGTACAAAGTAGTCTATACACTTCGCGCTCGGTACAAAAATCACTGTACGGTGCGCGAATTGTACAATTTCCGGCTTGGTACGTAACATATATACAGTATGTCCCCGGATTGAGTTTAGAATAGGTATAATTGACCAAAAATTTTCGTATTAGAATTTCATATTTTGGGATTCAGCCCTGCTTGGTGTGAAACTTATTTTTAGTTTACTTTCGATTTTTTAAAGTCAAGTAGGCCTTTACAGTTAAGCAAACACTAATTTATTTCCAGGTAAACTACCTTTTCCGTTCACAGTGTGCCAAATTGTTACTGAGAAAAGTTGTTCAGAATGAAAACCTATGGCGTTATGCAAATTTTCAGAATGGTCGGCGTACTTTATGGGGTCCTGGTACCTTCTTATATCCTGAGA